>VSMD01141697.1:0-24494 GCA_008750895.1 Mirza zaza | reverse complement strand
AATTCACCCACAGGGAGCCCAAGCCAGGTCTATGTCTCTCAACCTCAGGCTCTGCCCCGTTCTCCTGGGATCACCGTGCCAGCAGCACCTTGGAGGGCTGGCGGACAGAGAGCTCACAGTCTGAGTTCCCCTTAGTCAGCTGTAGGGCCCCCAAAGGGAAGGTCCCATTCCCTGGAGATGCCTGTGGCTGGTGGCTATATTGTCTCTCTGTCTCTCTGGGCAGCCGCGGGTCGGGTCGGGGGAGGGGAGGGGGAGGCAATATGGCGTCTGCCGCGCGGCTCGGGTCTGTGCACACGGAGGTGCCCGAGGGAGTTGGGAGCCTGGTGCCGTGTCCGCTACTGGCTTACTGCTCACTGGCGGTGGTTGTCGCAGGTCCCTCCGCTTGCTGGGGAGCCCACCAGCAGTCCGGGATGCAGGGGAGGGGAAACGGCAGATCCACCTACCCTTCCCGCTGGTCTCCGGGCTGCTCCGGGGGTCCCAGCTTCCAGTTCTCCTCCGCGACCTCCTCCCGTGGAGTCTCCCGTGGTCTCAGGTACTCCTCCTGCCGACCCTCATCCGATGTAGGCTCGTCTTCTTGCTTCTTTCTTCTAATTTCTTCTAGAATCTGTCTTTTCTTCAGAGACACTCTGTCTGTCGGTGTTTCTCATCTGCCATCTTCTGGGCGGGGTAATGGAACATTTCTATTGTTGTTACTTCAAAAAAATCTTATCATAGGATTATCTTTAAAAGATGCTAAACTGAAATAGCTTTATCAATTTTCTAATGTTTTCTAGTGCATATATATATATAACCATATAAGTATAAATATTTATAATTCCTATTTTTTACTTATTAGAACTTTCAGGACAATGTTAAAATTATAAGTGCAGGACAATTCCATTTATAAATTATGTACAAAAACTAAAGTAGAAAATTAAACCCATCACCATGTTTAAGAAAACAAGTAAAAACAAGTCATGACTAGGAAGGGTTTTTAATGAGTATTAGGGGACATTATATTAAGAAATCTAATATAATTAAACATTTAATGGTTTAATGTGGTAAATGATATTATTAGAATATTATACTTCCTTAATATGTTAAATAATATATTTCAAATCATTAGGCTGTTATAGAATGAAGTCTAAATATGTTTCCATTAAATTCAGAGGATCACAATTTTTTATGCTCAATCTTTAAGATAACTGAAAAATAAGACATGAAAATAAAATATGAAAATATGTACTTGAAAAAATATAGCATTAGAAAGCATAAAATTAGGGGGAAAATGTAAGATGGAGCCTTTTCCAAGCAAAGAAGTATAGTGTTCTAAAAAGAAAAAAGAAACAGGGTTGATTATTTAAAAATTAACAAATGCTATGAATAGGTAATTCACGAATAAGTGCAAATATTCAGTAGATTGTCTAAAGATGTTCACTCTAAGTGGTAATAAAAAACAAAGTCAATTGTTACATTTTATTTACCAAATAGAAAATGTTTGAAAATGTAAGAAAACTGGTGTGGTCAAGTTGGTAAAAAATAGGTACTCACATGTGCCATTGATGGGATCAAGAACTGGCACTTTTGGTGGAAAAATTTTAATATGAACCAAAGTCTTAAAATATGAATTTGGATTTAATCTTCTTAATAGTCCCAGTAATCTCATTTCTAGAAATGTATTCTAAAGGAAAAATTTGTGGATATAAGCAACACTTAACCAAGAGTGATTTTCTTAATTACTTAAAGTAATAACGACATGCAGTGAGATCTCCCACCTAATCCATGGGATAGGAGTCAGTTCCATGGGCCACAATTTTTTACCCCCCAGCCTTCTTTTAACTACACAGCACCCTTCTGCTGAGCACTTGGGCAAACTGGCCTTCCAGTCCATCTTCAGATGTGAATGACACTGGATCATTCACATCTGAAGGTGGACGGTGCATTCAGTTGGCAGAGCTTCCGGGAGGATGGATTCATTGACTCTTCTTGCTCCAGGCTGCTGTTCCTGTGGAACTCAGTAGCATTGTACAAATAGTGACAGCTCACGTTTATTGAGTAATTACTGTGTACTAGACACTGTTCTAAGTACCTCTTACATATCTCATTTAATATGTAAAGGAACACTATGAGGTAAGTATTTCTACTATCCTTGTTTTAACCATGAGGAAACTAAGGCATAGATGAGTCATAACTAGTCCAAGATCACCCAGAGGCCACTGGAGTGCACTCCCCACTGTGCTGGTACACATCACTGTTTGTAGACACAGAGTTCATCAACAGATTACATTTTCCTAGGTCAATGTTCCCAGTGTTATTCTAAATTTAACCTAAAGCCCCCAACAAAACTCTTCAGAAGTACACATGTGCCCCTTCTTCTGTATCGAGTTCAGACACATGCTTAAAGAGTAGGGGAGGAAGAAAAGGAAATAGCAATCTAAAAAGACCAAGTAGAGAAAACGAAATTGAGCAGCAGAGGGAGAAATCAGAGGACAGAGGTGTGAGAGAAACAAGAGAAGATCTTCCTCTGGGTTGACTGTAGGTCCCCCAAACTCTAGAGGAAGTGCTGAAAATAACTTCTCTACCCCCAGGCCTCTAAGGGGGGGAGGTAAGGAAGTGTTAAGTTTTCTGCTCTCACATTTCAGGTCTTCATAAATATTTTCAATACTTGCAAGTTACAGAGGAGAAGAATGAGTCTTCTCATAGTTCCTGGACATAAGGGAATTTAGACTGACCTCTGAAAATTGAAATCACCATAAAATGGATGAGAACTGAGATATACAAATTCACAGTAAAGAACTGATTTTTCCAGGCCAGCAAGATTTTACAGACACATAACACAAATATATTTATTGGAATATGAGCCCTATAAAATGTCCTTCAGCAGAAAACCAAAGCCTCCCATGACGGCATTTTGGGGAGTCACAGGGCACTCGTATGCTAAGGGCTCTGAGTTGTCCTGCAGAACTGACACATTTGATTCAGCATTTTCTGCACTTATTTGATAATGGTGCTGCTTCTATGGCCTGGGAAACCTTGGTAACTTACACTTACAAACATACAATAAATTACTGTAGGGGTAATACTGATGGGTAATATTTAACATATTGATGGGTAATATTTAACATTCTAAAGCAAACTGACTCTTCCCTAGATGCCCCACTATAGTGGAATTAACATGGATTCTGGAATTAGCTGAAACAGGAATCCCTGATCATGGTTCCACCATTTATAGCTCTGTGACTCATCAAGATCTTTCATCTTTGTAAGTATCCCTTTGCTAACTTGTAAATTGGGATGATACTACCATTAGTGGTTTTGTAAAATGCCATACTTACACTGAAGTCATGAGTATCCTATGAGTCAGGTACAGGTGATTTTTCTGGAGGTAATTTTGTGGTATCTGGTAAGATATTTTTAGAAACAAAATTGATTTGCCTGTTATAGCTGAGCCCTGGGCTGTGTGCTTCTTGTGAGGATGAGGAGGGTGTTCTCTATGCCCAGATTTTATGACATCTTCTCTTTCATGCCTGTACTTCTTCAAACCTGTATTTTTGTGGTGTGAGTTTCACTGACTACACACAGGTCTAGATTCCAATCTCCCCTTTGTAAAGAACACCAAGAAGAGGGCAGGAAGTTGGGGTATGTTCTGGGGACCTTTGTTGATTTTCTCCTTGTGATTTTAATTTTGACCCACTCATGAAGACAGGGTTTAATTTGGGGGTCTAGCTCTCTCCTGGCTCTTCTTTTACTGCCACTTCCATGGGACTGTTTTTGGGGGTAGAAACTTTAGGCACATAAGGCTGCAGGAGCTTGATTCTATACTTTATTTGGTTGAAAGACAGTACAAGATGGTAGAGGAGGAAATTAACAAATACAAACACTGGGAGAGCACTAAAGCAAGATCACACAACTTTTAATGTGGTGTTTCATCTCTTCTTCCATTACCGTAATGGAAATTCCTTTAGAGATGTTAGTTTAGTTTATTTAGATTATGCCATTTAAGAGTTTTAAGATAGTTCTAGTTTCACTTAAACTTAGAGCAATGTTTATAAAACTTCTTTGGGCCTTAAAGAAACAGCTGATGCATTTTCAGGACAGCCAATTTGGAATCAAAGGCAGACCAAGCTCCTCACACCATTTAAATAAATGATTCTCCCCCTGGGCAGACATACTAGTGGGAAGATTGCAGCCAGGTTGGTGCTTTTTTGTTTTTAAACTCTGATAATAAAAAGATATAGTAGTTTTTTAGATCACAGAGTGTGTCTAAAGCAAATAATTGATTTAACCCCTTAAATCCTTCTTGGAACAATAAACAAAGGGTCTTAGCCATATCTGGGTAGGAAGTAAATTTTTTGAGAGTAAGTTAGTCCTTTTGTAAAGAACCAGAACTTTTTAAAGTCCCGAGGATACCATTTAGCAAATTATTGTAGCAGTTTCCTTAGTGATACCCCAGGGCCCAGAAAGATTTAATGAGCCTTTGAAAGTGCCAAAGTTACTTTTATGGAATAACTTATAACTGGGGGAATTTAGCTAAACACACACTGGAACGTTTCTTTGGATGGTTGTGTAAATGAAGGCCACATAAAAGAGGATGCATTCTAAATAGGGAAAAGACTTCTCCATGAAATAAGCTTTATTTTATCCTATCAGGCAGCATTATTAATGTTATATTTCATATATGATATTATACATGTAGCAAAATGCCTTTGAAATACTTATTCTTGCCTATATTTATTCTGTTGTCTTAAGATCAATAAGCACATAAATACCTTCTTGCAGGGCTTGAGAGATGCTTTTGAATCTAATTATGTTAGTTTCTGTTGAGAGTATTTATGTCAGAAGGAAATAGTTTGGGTCATGTTCATACACCAATGTGGTTTGGTTTTGACCCCTGTATCTCTCACCAAAGGTGAATCTAAATTACACATAGTGTTTCTTAACATCACAAGTATATTAAATAATAGAAAGGACTTTCTCTTCCCTTATTTCCACATTTCAAAATAGAATTTAAGCAACTTGGGATAATTCTCAGCACGGCAGCCAAAAAGTGGCTAGTGTCTTTAGACGGACAATACTGAAATCTTATGCTTTATCAGGGATCATGCTGAAGTCACTGGCATTATGTATAAATGCAGAAGAATATATATGCATATATATATATATTACACGTATATGTACATATATATATATCCTCAAAAGGGGAATGCCTTAAGGTCATTCTAAATTAAACTATCAGAGTTGATGTTTAGGACCTCTTGGACTCTTTAGAAAAAGGTAATATCAAACATCTTAAAACAAAGTGATACTTGGTATATTATACAATCTTAGTTTGCTTCTTCACAATTATTATCTCTTCTTAGGGACTTTTGAAATACAATTTGCAGAAAGATGCTAGTTATTAAAAGCTTTCCTTTCCAGACAAGGTAATTTCTGAACCACATGTTACAGGTAGGTACACTTATTCAGTGATTACTTTGCGTTGCTATGGGCTGGTCTCCCCAGAAATTTCAACTTACTTCAACACACAAAAACCTGATGGTAAGAAAATGGTAACAGTGTTTATCATCCCCATTGATTTACTTTTGATTCCGATTCTTATTTTTCTTTAAAGGTGAATAAATTAACAGAAGAAGCTGAATGCAACCATGAGGGGAGCAAGGCTCCTTGCAAACCCAGCTCTGTGTCCCCACTGGGGGTCAGAAAATGGCACCCCAAAGTGAAGGCCCCAGAAGCAGCATCTCTCTGACATTCTCCTGCCCTCCTGTTTCTTACCCCTCATGCCCCACCAAGCAAGACATAGAAACTTGAATCCCACTTCCCCAAAGTGGGTCATAGAAAACAGAATCCCTTTTCCCCAAAGCCAGCCATAATGCCCAAAACTATTGCTTTAACCTTCTCCCTAGCCCTTGCCTTTCTGTGTAACAGCTGGCCATGAAGAAATTAAGACCTTAATTTCAGAAGAGTCCTACCCCATACCCAGCAGGGAAGGATGCTACAGAGAGGCCAAGAAGAATCTGAACAGACAGGCCTTGCTGGGTTTCCCTACTGAGTCTATCAGCATTAGATCACACCCTTTTGCCCATTAATATTTCTGCACAGCTTATTCATTCATACTTCGTTGAACCTAAACATAAAAATGGATAGTTTCTCTGTATCTTTGGGTCTTTATTCTGAAGGCTCCCATAAAACTAAGATCAAATACATTTGTATGCCTTTTCTATTATATTAATCTGCCTTTTGTCAGTCGACTTTTCAGGGACCCCTCTGTACCTTTGTGCCGACTTAGTCCAAGCTCTGAGCTTGTCTTGACCAGACAGAGCCCCAGTGATATGAAGATCTTGTGTGATGCCAGTTGAAATCTGAAACAGAGTATAATTGGACCAACTAACCCATTTTTTTCTGTTAAGACAGTTCTGAAAACCAGTCTCCAGAGATGAAAGCAAGCACCTGAAGGCTGCTGCAAAGTTTCCTCAAAAAGTGAATATATGGATATTTTCTGAGGGTTATAACTCTGAATTTTTAAAACACTTTTGCTCTTCTCTTAAAATTCCTCTAATCTGGTGGTTCCTAAATTTTATTACATATTAGAATCACCTGGTGGACATCAAGCAACCTGCTGCCCAGGTTGCATCACAAACCAGTTAAACCAGACCATAAGGAAGTGGAAACGAGGCATTCGTGTTTTTTAAAGAAACTTTTCATCACCCAGAACCGAAACACTGTACCTATTAAACAATAACTCCTCACAATCCCCCTCACCTTTCCACTCCCTCACCAGTCCCTGGTAAACACCATTTTTCTTTCTGTCTCTATGAATTTGACTATTCTAGGTATTTCATATTATAAATGTCATATACTGTTTGTCCTTTTGCATTTGGTTTATTTCACTTAGGACAATGTCTTCAAGGTTCATCCATGTTGTAGCATGTGTCAGAATTTCATTCCTTTTAAAAGCTGAATAATATTCCATTGTATGTGTGTGTGTGTGTGTGTGTGTGTGTATATATATATATATATATGTCACATTTTGTTTATGAGTTCATCTGTTGGTGGACATTTGGGTTGTTTTCTCCTTTTGGTAATTGTAAATAATGCTGCTAAAACAAGAATGGACAAATATCTGTTCAAGGCCCTGTTTTCAATTCTTTAGTGCAGTGGTCCCCAACCTTCTTGGCACCAAGGACCATTTCATTGAAGACAATTTTTCCATGGATGGGGTGGGGGCTTGGGAGGAGGCAGAGCTCAGGCAGTGATGCAAGCGATGGGGAGCGGCTGTAAATAGAGATGAAGGTTTGCCAGCCACTCGTCTCCTGCTGTGTGCCCCCCTCCCTAAGGAAGACAGTTTTTCCATGGGCAGGCCTGTGGTGGGGGATGGTGGAGCTCTACAGCCTGGTCTTTAACAGACCATGGACCAGTACCAGGGGCTGGGGATGGCAGCTTTAGGGTATATAGCTAGAAGTGGAATTGCTGGATCATATGGGAATTCTATCTTTAATTGTCTGAGGAACTGTCATACTATTTTCTACAGAAGTTGTACCATTTTACATTCCTCCCATATCGTACAAGGATTCCAATTCCTCCACATTTTCATCAACATTTGTTTTCTGTGGGTTTTAAAAAAATATCTTTTATAATAGCTATATTAATGAGTGCAAAGTGATATAATTGCTTTCTTGACATTTGATATATTTATTCCTTCCTTTGTTTTTCAGGCCATCACCACTTTTGGTTTTAATTCTTCCCTTTCATAGCTTAAAACTTTGTTACTGGAAGTGTGGTCTGTGGAACTATAGAACAAACATTATCTGGGAGCTTTTTAGAAATAAGGACTTGAATAAGAATTTGCATTTTTAGATCTCCAGATGTGTGAGAAGTAAATAGTATACCACAGCAGTTACTCTTGACATCATCTTCAAGATCTTTCCATCTTTGTCTTTCTACTGCCCACACACCACACTCCTGTAACTTTCAATTAACCCAAGCATCTATATCTATGTTTCTGTATCCACACTTCTAGACATTGTTATACAAAAATTACACAACCTGGAAGACTGTTGCTACTACAACATCATGATTTCCAACCACACATGGTTCTTACCACCTCCTTTTTAAGTATCGCCTGTAAATTCCATTTCACATTACCAAAAATAGCAATTCTGATTTGCAAAGCTATCTTCTATTACTTTCTCCAGCCCATCTCACTCTTTTCTGGAAGAAGAATTTGTATTCTTCACCAAGGAAGGAGCTTTCAGTTGCAAAGCCCCTCAATTGAATGTCAGCCTCACCAACAACTTGACCACCTCTCTTCTCCAGTGAAAGACAAAGAAACATTTTTGTTCTTTTCAGAATTTTATTTCTCCATCTGTGGCCTGAATCTCAACTCCTCCTGTCTCTCCTTCAACCATTTCTTAAACCACTTGTTCTTCAAAGGCTTTCCCTTAAATACCACTCAATTAACAATCCTAACTATTGATTTCACCCACAAGGCTCACTTTTCTGCAATACTTCAAATAACCCATAAACAAATGATTATGTCCTTCTGGAAATCAGCTACAGTCACCTCCAAGGACTTGAATTGATGCCTAAATATCACCCTTTCTAAGAAATTATTCCTGACTATGCTTTTTCTTCTCAGGCCAGTTTAGAGCTTCCTTTTTTAACCCCCTATAATACCAGTGCATGACTGTATTGGAGCAATTATCAAGGTGCAGTGTAATTATTACCTTGCCTGTTTCCAAAATCTAGACAGTGAACAGACTGAAGTATTCCTAGCATCTAAGCCCATATGGTAGGTATGGTGCCCATAATGTTTGTTGAGTGGCTGAATCCAAGAAGTCCCAGTACTGCAGCACTCCAACACTCTGCCCACTGGCCCAGCACTGGAAGCATCAGAGATCCCTGTCTTGACCTGCCTTGGCACCATGGCTGTTCCTTGCATCCTGCAACATGTTTCAATATTCCTAAGTAACAAGAGGGTATATTGTCTGTGACAGAGAACCATTGTATAAGCTTTAACTTCTTGAGAACATGCTTTCCTTCATGTATGTTAATTTTGATCTCATTTTTCATTAAATGAGGGAGAAAATCTAATTTGTAATTTTAATTAGTGTGCCAGATATTTGGGGGATTTATCATGTAAAATGGTTTTCTAATCTGAATGGGAAGCAATTTCTTCAGCATTTCCAAGACCAATCCTTCTCAGACCTTAATATGTGACAGGATTACCTGGGATCTTGGTAAATTATAGATTCTGAATAAATTCTGCACCTGTAAATCTGGATTGGGCAAGAGATTCTACTTTTCATACATACTCCCAATAAGTGCCAATCTGCTGGGCTGGGGACTACACTTTGATTAACAGCACCCAAGACCATGAGCTCATGTTGTAAAATCTTCAATTTTTCTTGTGTAAATTAGATTATTGTGTGGCTAAGCATAGGAAGTGATGTGCTGTATCAATGATGGTTTTGTAAAATTAAAGATCAATTAATTATCAAGTTGATAGTTGCTTCCTTTTCTGATGAATTCATATTTTTCATGAGTCAGAAGAGGTAGGTAAAAGAACAACAGATAATCATTTTTGTAGTTGTTGTTTTAATACTAAAAGCAATCTCAAACTGTGAAAGATTAGTTTGGAATGATTTATGACTTAAGACTTGAAGTGGTGTAATACAACTTTAGGAAGAGGAGATTCATGTCACAAGACAGGACAAGGTCTTATATTTTCCAGCCTGAGTTAAAACATAAAGCATGACTATAGGGTTGCTTATTTCATTGGGCATGATCTGTGAGCACCTATCGGTAGCAGTCTGGAACAGGGGACAGGAGGAGGTACAGGAGTGTGCACAAGCGTGTCACCAGCCCTTCTCAGGAGTACTGTCTAGACAGAAGATGCCCTTGATGTTGATCAGTACAGTGGCCCTACAAGGGCAGGTGGGCTCTAGAAATGGGGGAGGGGGAAGTGGCTCAGATTTTGAGCATCAATTCAGTAACAATCCTAGAAATATGGGTACAAAGATGTTTATTCAGCTACATAATGGTGGATCCTAAGGCAGGTCCGATCCTCCTGAATCAGTAGTTTTTATCCCGATTGTATGTAAGAATCACCTGGGCTACATTTAATGCCCCCTCACTGCCAGGGCCCCAACCCGCACAGGTTCTGATGTAATTAGCCTGTGGTGATGCTTAGGCATCAGTAGTTGTAAGTTTCCAGGTGATCATAATGTGCAGCGTGCATGGAAACCACTGCTTTAAGTGATCCCAGAATAAAATTCCTCCTTTGGAGATGTGGCAGAATGTCTTCCTCCACAGCTGGGCCCCTTCACTCTAGTTTGCAGGCTTGGCCACATCTCTTTCTCTAGGATGATGATTGTCAAACTTTAGCGGACATCAGAATGACCTGCAGGGCTGGTGAAAGCATAGATTATCCCACAGACTATCAAGGTCTCACCAGTAATCTCCGATTCTGTGGATCTGGGATGGGACTGAAATGTAAATTGCTAACAAGTTCCCAGAAGGGTCTCGCCCTGCTGGTCTGGAGACCTCATGCTGAAGTCCCAGGACAAGGCTTGTTTTTTAAATCTTAGTCTCAAGATAAAATCCTGTCAGTGCTATTCCTAAATCTTAATGAGTTCATTATGAGATTTGAACTTAGCTGTTATTGGGGTGGCTCAGTCCTACCCTGTGTGCTGGTCTATATGCCTGGCTTTCCCCTCCTTTCTCATTATGTCCTAACTTGGGAGTCCAAGTATGAATGCTCCAATTCAGAATCAGAAATCTTGGGTGTCTCAAAGATGCTAAGCAATGGGTTAAGATTAGATGCCATTTAGAAACTTATCTATGGTTTTGGGGTTGAGGATGGGGTGGAGGAGAACAGCTAGTGATAATGGTTACAGGAAGACTGGGGGAAGGGGAGTGACGTGGACCAGGCTCAGGGAGTGACAGTGGGATGGAAGGAAGGAAACAATACATGAAGTTTTAAGGAAATTGTTCGACACAATTTATTGACTGATGATTATATGCTAAATTGAAGTAGGAGAAAGAATCAAGGATAGTTCACTATAATCCATGATTTATCAGCAAGATAATAACAATCTAAAACATCACTACTAGTTATGCTTCGATACAATATATTTTAAGGAGTATAATAGTTGACACTAAATGGTGTGATGTAAAAGTGACAGGTGCTTATTAAGTTCTTTATGGAAGGAGTCACGGTGAGCGTATGAAGTGTCCAAGTTTGACCCTGTCCAACATTTATCTTTTTATAAAGGAACAGCTAGAAGAACAGATGGTTATCTAAGATCCCCCAGTGTTTTTCACCAGGAGCTGTTATCATGTTCTAGTAAGTTAAGATTTCTTGGGAGAAGTGCATTAATTCTCCCATGACACAAAGGAACTTCTATGTAGTCAAGATTAGAAACCTGTCAGACCTCGGAGGAGAGAGGCTCAGAATATCGGCAGTGCACTCCAGAAGGCTATGAACATTTTTCAGGACAATGTGATTTCTCATTTTTAGCACTCCCTCCTAGCAAAATTTCAGATTGTCTTATTCTACTTTTTGGAAATGGACCCAATAAAATGGCAAATATACTTAGTGAGCCAAAGAAAGCATTTGAAGTTGAATTTTATGTCTTTGATTTTTTTCTCTTTGTTTTAATTGCAAAGGACTTTTTTGTCTTTGAACATGAGATTGGCATTAAATTAATAGAATGATCTAATCAAGTCCCCTTGGTTTACAGTTCAGAGAACGCTAAGAAATGAATAGTCAGTATTATAGCTAAGTTTTCACATGGCATGAATCATTGCAATTTCCTTTGCATTTTCTGGCCAGAAAAATAATATAGAACCAATAACAACCAAAGATGAGTTGTCAAGGAAAACAGGAGCTATGAAGTAAAGTATGTAAAGTTTTATGGAGCTGCCTGGAAATCAAACTTGTTTGTATAACTCAGAAGAAGTAATCTGATCTGGTGTTCCCAAAATTCCTTAAAATATGCATCTAGAAAGCAGAAGATATACTCTGGCATCTTGAAACACTTTCTGTCTTATAAGACTACATCTCCTCCAAACTGTGATCCAGGATAAAGCTAAATGAGAGCAAAAGGAATAACAGTTGGTGGAAATATAACAAGATAAAATGTACAAGACAGAAATATCCACTGTAAAATCCCAGATGTACAGAAGTGATTTGTAACTTCAGCAGTCATTGTTAAATCTGTCCAAGTTTTAATTTTTCATATATTTTAGAGTTACAAATTACTGAGTGTTGTAAAAATGTCTTTAATATTAGCAAAATTCATGTTTTTGGTTTTAAGCACATGCTAAACGAGAGGATCTGAAAGAAAGAAAGGAAGATTTCCACATAGCCACTTCCATTTTCCCTCTGAATTAGTTGAAACAATTTTTAAGATAATTCCTTAAAATTTAAAAATTCATATATCGATATTACACACACACACACACACACACACACACATATATACACAAACAGCTTTAGAGCCGAGGCTTCACTATTCAAAGGCTTACATTCGGGGTGCTATCAGAGCTATTTATGATACACAACACATTCCATTTACAGAAAAACCTCACAGTAAGATTTCTAAACTTTTACAGAAAAACCTAGTATATGAAAAACATTTTTCAAATGATTTTACATGAGGAAGGTTAAAACATTTATTCAGGTTCTTTCTACATGGAGAGCATGCAAAAGAAAATGGAGAATAACATCAGAGCAAGCGAAGTGGTAGTCATCTCAATTTTACTTGCAATAAGGGCATAATGACCATAAAGACCATAAACGTTATAAACTTTACACTATAGCAGGGCTGGACATCTTTATTTTTACAGTTCCAAAAGGGCCATATTTTGCTTTGGAGCTGAATATTGCAAGCTCTGACACTGCTTGAAAGCCAGAAGAACCTCTGTGGTTGAGAATTATTGTAAAATGAAGCTAATGAAACTCCGATCATTCCATATCATCTTTTAGATTAATTTAATCGATAATTCTCTTCAGCAAACAGGTTTTTAGAAACCTGATTTTTCAGAGTATTAATTATATACTCGCCAAAGTACAGAACCAGACCTGGATCTTTCCAGGTGGGCGTGTGACATACCAAGTATGGATGCTCTGAAAGACTAAGGAAGGACACAGCTGGAGACAAGAGGAACCACAATATACAAATCTAAAATGAGAACGAAAGTTGGGCATTCAAACATGCTCCGAAGCAAGGCTATCCCTGTGAAATGATAATGATGTTTCCTCAGAAGATACTTAAATGTTTCGAGTAGGAAAGGAGAAAACAGGCCACTATCCGATCTACAAGTTTCCTTTAATGTGAGACACTCCTTACGCAATCAGGTGAACCACTCTGTGGAGTAACAGGGTCTATTAACTGAATGCATCTCAATTTGCCCCATTATCCATTCTTAGCATTTTTGCTTCTACCTACCAGGAAAATGCTGTTAGTCCTCACACTCTTATGCACAATTTGTTTCTTACAATAACACTATATAATTCTTCTAAAGCTGAAGATAATTTCAGTTGCGATCCTGCTGCATGTTTTTATTATCGAGTTTCATAGGATTTCATAGTTCCACTAAGACTAAGCATTATGAACTACACAGCCTGTAGTGTTAGTTGTAAAATTAAACAGGTAGGTGTCACCTAATAAATAATTATCATTGTTAATATTATGACTACTTAGCTTCATATTTACATAAATTTCATTTTTAACTTCTGTAATACTTTCTCATCTCTCACCTCTTTCAAACTTTATGAAAATTCTACAAGGTAAACCAGATATTGATTATTTTCTCTATCTTATCTTAAATGAGGATATTAAAGTTCTTAGAGTTTCAGTGGTTCACACTAATTTAGTGGTACAGTTGGGACTAGGCCCAATGCAAATAAGAAATTGAAAATTGAGGGAATTTTTTAGAAGACATAGATATTCAGAAATTCACACACACACACACACACACACACACACACACACACACACACACACTTGAGTTCTCCAGATTATTGTTTGGGAATTGTATATACATTTTGGAGCCAGGAAATTTGTCTTGAATTATAGAGCTGCCTTGGGTCCATGTAATAGACTGTGCATACTTTTTGCATATGCACAAAGGTCTTGGGCCTCTGTAGAATAAAATACCCAGGGTAATGGAAATGGAAGTTTTACAGTTGATTAATAAGAAAAAAAGGAAGTGGAATACAATCAGCTCTAAAATTATTTAGATATATTTTATGGACATTTTTATATAATCAATCAAAAATGAAGTCAAGAGTAAACCTAAAACTATTAGTAGAGAATAATTTTAGAAATAAAACCACAAAATATTCTGACCTTTTGTGCACAATATTCTGAGCTATTAAAGCCAGATACTCGCTGCTCTAAGATCAATTTTTTTTTTTACAACTTACTCAAATGCTGTAGGATTAGAGTTATTGCTCTTTAGATACTAAATAACAAACATCCCAGCAGGGCAGTTTTGTGAGTTACATATGATGGCATAACCATACATCAAAGCAATTCAGGTTAAGGAACACATATTACTTCCTGGGACAGAACATTCTCTTAAGATTATAGATAAAGAACATTCTCTTAAGGAAGGAATAAAGGCTTACTTGACTTTGAGCAATGGTGAGAATTTTCTATTGAGGATTTAAACATGCCCTCATCTTAGGTCATCTTACAACTTTCTTCAGGCCTTTGATCTTTCCTTCATTACTGTTTTAATGACTCTCTGTATCTCTGTATATATTTTAAGTCCCTTAACTCCTTTTTAGAAGTGCTGTACTATGAGTGTTTGCAATTAATATATGAAATAAATAGCTAGAGGTCTGATATTATTTGGCCGCATAGTGAAAAACTATGACATCTGTCACCATCAGAAAGGTATGATTAGAGGAACTATTAAAAGAATAGAAATAGAAGGCAACGTGACACTAAGAATAGGTTTCTTAGGCTGAATTTGAGGGATATTATCTTTCCTTAAGCAGATGACATATTTACTGAAAAAGTGACCACTCCTGGTCATAAACTCACTGGTAATTATTTGCTGGAGAGAGGAACCTGTTCCAATGAGACCTTCGTTTAATGACTGGACAGTGTTTGGGATAGGAATATAATGCTACTAACCATAAAATATGCTTGTTGATTAGTTTTTCAGGAATAGCATTGGGGTTTTATTTAATGAAAAATATAATATGCATTTTTAAGCCTTGTTAACTATTTTAACTTTCTATTTACGTTGCTAAAAGTCGTAATTAGGTAAATGGTTTCCTAGCAGAGTTAGTCCACAATAAGTAATATGTTGCAGGATGTCCCATCTGCAGTCCCGTCCCTCATGTTCTGGAGCTGCTCCTGATGGAAGGCATGGTGAAAATCCCGCATTCTTCATCTCTTCACATGCCCATCCTGGAGGCCAAACCAGGAGATTGGATTTCTAGGCATCCTTCTGTGGCAGGCAGGACAGCCTGATCAGAGCCAGGTGATATTTACTGTGTAACAGGCACAAATATACCTCAATGGTATGATAAAGCTTTCCTATCACCCATTCACACTAGAAAAGTGAAGCTGACAGACGTGTAAGTGACCCAGAACTCTTGTCTCTAAATCTATAGGCCCAGCTGATCATACTCATTTGAAACAAATAATAAAAGCATATAACCGTTAAATAGCAGTCCATCAATAAATGAGAGTAATAAGAAATTCAATGGGGATTCTAAAACCTTTTGCTTTGTCTTTCAAAGCTAAGATAACAAGTCTATTGTGTCTAGGCCATGACCCTAAATTTCATTAATGTAATTTTTTAAAACTAATCTAACTATATCCAGTGTACTCCACTAAGGCGGAGAACACTGGTGGGGGATAAATGGATGGATAAAGAAGTAGGACTTACCATTGAAAATTCTTTCTTTATCCTTTGTACTTTCTGGTAGAACTGCTTGCAAACTCAGTCTCACACATCTTTGGAACTATTCAGTGCTTTCTGTTCGCTGCATATAAGCAGATCCCAAAGCTTTAACGTCTGACTCAATTTTCTGCAGTCTATTCATGAATACTCTACAAGAGTGTAACAAATTATAAAGCCTCCAGATCCACGTGAATGCATGCATCTTTGGGTACCTTTTCTTACAGATAAAACCTATGGTAGGTCTGTACTGAAGTACATATTCTGTAATGTGTTTCTATTAAAAGTGGAAGAACAGCTCATGTGAAGACTGTATATAATGATTGACATCGATACCATATATTGGTGAATGATATCCTTTATATGTGTATATGTACTTTACGTAGTTAGGTGATGTTGTGTATTACCATATTCTTCCTCATCAAACTATTCACACTCAGTGTTTTCTGAGCCCATTCCATTAACATCCCTTGTCTTTGGTTATACATTCAAAATATGTTGTCTTAAAAGGTTAACTTAGAATATTTCTGACCATACACTTTAAATATTTTCCCCAAAACTATTTGAGAAGCAAATGTGGTTTTAATTTTCTATAACTATTTATCTTTTAGTTGTGCAAAGTATTTCCTGTGGGTAGTTTATGCTCATATCCCGGTGAAGGGGGTTACCAGTGTTACATCAAAAAATAAACTTTAAAAGGCTCTCTAAAAGTAGTGTTTGGAAACTATTCATTTGACCTTCAGTGACAAAGCTTATGCCTTGCAAATTGATTAATACAGATACAATATCAAATCATTTTTCATACAATTTTTTAATGTTTGTTAAGTGCTGGAGCAGTATGTAAACAGAGTATTTGGCATTTTTATTAGGCTGCGGAACTCAGTCATTTCCTTTGCAACAACATCTCATAAACTATTTTGACAGTCTAATAAACTATAAAAAGCTGTGGTAAAAACTAGCTCTGAATGTTATAACCGTACAAAATGGAAAGAGCAAGAGAAAACATCTATCACCGGGATTATTATCACTGTTGCTATGGCAACCTGGTTGCAATGGCAATATTTCCACGGTTCTGCTGTTTGTTATCATCTTTCTTGATTTTACATCATTGAAATTGTAGTAATTACACTGTGCCTGATGAAAAATGCATGCTGTCATGGCAACTAAGTCAAATATTCTTAATCATTTCACCTCTTCAATCTAAAATGTAATTGTTTGTCAGTAAAATAGGTTATACAGAAGGCTTCTATGGACTTATGATTGCCTTAAGTGTTCTGCGAAAAATAGTGCTTTTAGGCTCAAGACCCTAAGCTAAACTAATAGCCTGAGATGGTAAACAATTACTCATTATAATAAGTAAGTAGCATTAATTGTAGAGTGACTTCTCTGATGTGGTAAAATTATAAACCATAGTGACTTTAATATAGTACTTAAAATCAAAGACGTAAGAGAATATTTTCAATAGTCCTAATATCTTCAGTAAATTATTTGAATCAGATGTTATTTCATTTCGGCATGTTCCACTTGTATTTTATTAGTCAGTGTCTTCTGATGAATATACTTTAGGATATTTTTTTTCCTCCCTGTGTATAATTAAGGCACAAATTCTCTTTGCAAATATGAATAAAATAAATACGGCATAAAAGAATGCCTTTCCAAATAAAGCAATTTGTTGTAAGTCCATTAGCTATTCTTCAAACTAATATGTTTTGTGTAGCATTTTCAAAAATACATGATTTTTGTGGTCATATCTACCTATGTATCTGAATAATATGTGTGTCCTCTCAGAAAAGAATAAAAGAATCAATATATAAAGTTGTGCTATAAAATGCCAAATTTATCCTCCTGAGTGGAAATTCATAAAAAAAATTGTAAAATTTCAACAGTAACATGAAAACTATAGTACACATTTTCATAATTACCTAAGAGTTCTATTTCCTCAAAAGGATGGAAATTTTGCTTGAGTAGGAAGAGAAAATTGAGTCAAAAACCTTTTGTTTTGGTAATAACAAAATTTTTATAGCTCAGTTCTATTTTTCTTTTGTTTAATTTTTGTTGCAATGATGCAAAATAACTTATTTTATGCTTTTTCAAGAATTTATGAATAGTATAATTATCTTTATTCTATCTTTAGCTGTATGTACTTTACATTTGGAAACACAGAAAAAGCTAAATGTTATATTCTCTAGGTTTTAGATTTATGAGAAAATTTTACTGCACATAGAAAATTATACACTTCTATTACAAACATAGCTAACCATAATTCCTCCCTCTCTCTACCTATATTTCTCCTTTTTGTTAACATGTCATTACTTTTCCATTAGAAACAGGTACTAGCTAGCTGTAATATGATTAATCCATTTCTGCCAAAAGCAGAAGATGTCTTTGCTATTGTAAAGCCTGGATTTTATCAACACTGGGGGCAGGGTAGAGATGAAATGCAAGTATGTATTTTCAGAGCTTGAGCACCAATGTGTTTATAACGATGATAGTAATTTGATTGTGATGGTGGCTATTTGCTTCATCTTTAATGGATTTAATCATAAAATTGCTTTAAAACTTATTCATTGCTTCTACATGAAAACAAAGTATCACACAAATAAAATGAAAATAAAACACTGAAATGGAAAAAGACCTGTCATTAATAATAATTTTAGCAAGGATGAGATCTTTTAATAAAAGCATCAGAAAAACACATTTAAAGAGTAGACTGAACATGTTACTCATACTTGCTATAGGTGGAAAAAAATTATGCAGCCAGTGACTACTAACATGTACCCTATAGATAGAAAGTAGGCAGTGGAAAATTATATGTCTGAAGTATATTAAATAAGGTATCATTGAAACTCTTGAGGTTGCTTAGAATTAGGAATTAATAAAAATATAATATGAATAACTATATTCAGCCTAGAGAAACCAAAACTGTTAAGGTAACTATCTTGGAAGATAACATTTGTTTGAGAATCCCAGTAGTGGTAATATTTTTAAATACCATTGTCAGTTTCCCAAAACAATTACCTTAAAGTCTAGCTTCCTCAAAAATATGTCTGCGGGTGGGCAAGTGGTGTCACAAAAATAGCAGCCACAATCGTAGTCACATCCCCCGTCCTGGCCTCCCCTTACCCCACCAGAGATATGATTAATACTAGATTTAAAGATATATATATATATATATATATATATGAGGTTATATATAATTATATATACATATATACACATGTAAATAAAGAAGAGAAAACATTCTTGGCTCTACATTAACTTTGGACCTTTCCGTGGCTTTCCTTTCAGCTTGAATATAGCCCCAACAGCTGATCAGTTTTTCGGTTTCAAATTGCAATCGTTCTGAGAAGCGGATGGGCTTGTCTCATCTTTGGGCCAAATTTCTCCTTCAGTCCATCTATAGCCACTAGCCTGCCTCGGAGTGAGGTGTCCCCGGTGCCTTGCCCTCCTCGGTCCGCTCAGCAGCTGTCCCTGGACGATGTCCCGGCCACGCGGGGGCCACGTGGGACGCAACGGGACGGCGCGGCCGACTCCTCCGCAGGAAGTGGAGCCTGCGTGCCTTCGTCAAATCCAGACTGTGCGTGTACAGTGGCCGGCCGGGTTCTGGGCGCTAGGGGCTTTGTTCACGTGTGTGAGCAAAGAGCCCCCGAATCCTGGGCCTTGCGGGGGGATGCCTGCTTCTAGGAAGCCGCCGCCAGTTTCCTCGGAAGATGCCGAGCGTGGCAGACGCCGTGTCACTGACGGCGATTCTCCTCAGCCACCTCGTCATGGCGGGCTCCCACGCGGGGAAAACAAACGAAGTCACGCCGTGAACTCAAGTGGTGCGGGAGCACGAGTGACCGTCATTGTTTAATCTAATGTCGCCTCCCCTTCGGGAAAATTTCTCCTCCGTTCTTCCCACTGTCGGCGGAGAGCTCAGGGAATTTAAATCAATTTAAAGACGAGACTGAGTGAAACATAATAGGAAGGTAAATGTTCTGAGGGGGACAGGGGTGAAAGGGCGGCGGGAAACGCGTTCCAGACGCGGGTACGAGCGACGCTGGTGCTGCTTGAGTGGCTACGTCATCTGCGCCTCTGCTCCCGTGCCTTGGGGAGGGCGACCCGAAGCTGACTAAAGTCACACAAAGTCACAAATTGTATAAACGGCAAAAATAAGAATTTAGGCATTTTTAGGAGCAAATTTCAAAAACTTCCCCGCACAGAGGTAATTTAAAAATACAAGTTAAATATGGTTTGCTGTATTGTGTTAAACAGACATATTTGAATGAATAAATTCTATGCTGAAAATAGAAGTATACCCTAAATTTGAGCTGTATATCAGGACTGGAGCATTTTTTTTCAATTGTTTCTTTAGAATATGCAAATACAGCAATGTCCTGGAGGGTGGAATTTGTAAGACCTAAATAATTTAGATCTGTTGCTTAACGTATACATATATGTGCTTATTTTAACCATTTGTATATGAGGATAAATTTCAGGTATCTTTTATTAACCAGAAGCCTCTGATACCTAGAGAAAAACTCTAAAAAGGATGTTTTCTTTAAAGTCCAGGGATGTTACCATTAGAAGTATAATTGGCCAATATTTTTATTGCTTGATTTATCCCTTCGAAACAGGCTATTAAGATAGTCATAATTAAAGAACAGCTTATTGGAAAGGGTTTTATATCTGGAAATCAAATTATTTACATTTCTTATTGAATCTTCTCAAAAAGTTAAAAGATACAGAAACTTGGGGGAAAAAAGCATACTGCTTTTTGTGAATCACAAGTTAAATATTAAATATTTCTTACAGCCTCCAAGGCAAAAATACTATTAAGGTATTGAAAATCTGAGCAACCTTTCTGTGCCACATTTAAACTTCATTGATGGAGCTTTTAGGTCAGAACGAAACTTCCAGATTCAGTAATGTGAATTTCATTTCATTGTGTAACCTTCTTAGAACTGCCGAAAGGCTCAGACTAATAATACTTCTAATAAATGACAAGCGTTTTAAACATATGAATTCAGTCCATCATTTAAGCTAAGAATGTTTGAAAAGGCAAAATCTCATTTTTTTCTTTCATTTTTATACCCTGTTTAGTTATTGGAATCTTAAGTAAAACAAAAAACTAGTCTGTAATTTGAAAAATATTAATTATAGAAATATTCTATACTTTTTTATGTAAAGTTTCCTAAATCACAAGTCATATAAATAAGCAAACCAAGTCAGTATTTGTATGTCTAGCATTATTTCTAATCAATTTCCATTTTTTTGCTGTTTAATGAAACTTAAATTGTGAAGTCACTCAAATTATGTTGGTCAGTGATACACAAAAATCATGACTTCATTTGGTAAAGGTATTGGCTAAATGAGAGAACCAGTCTTTGTGGCATATCATGGTTCACCATGTTGCAATGTTATAAGATGTTATATGAATGCTCAAAATGAATCAGAGAAGAATTTTAAAATAAAAGCTAAAAATTAAAAGAAGCAAATCCATGTTAGCCATCTAATACTGCATTTTAACTTAGAGGGATATTAAAATGTAAGTGGATTTATTATTCTCAGTAGCTACCTTCTGTATAGAAAATTAAAGTCAGAGTCTCAAAACTGGCGTACAACAGGGAGGACAAAGAAGTGCAATCCAAAGCATTTTCTTGAAAAACAAAACAAAATGTCATTTCTTTGATACATGAAATTGCCTTCTTAAAAAAATACTATTTCTATTAGGTCAATGATTTAAATCCTACCCAGGTCTTAAGTGAATGAAAATCTATTGTGGATTGGGGACCTAATGCCTAGGAAATGCATTCTTGTGAAGAATGCAGTCTGACTGCAAAGAAACTTAAATTCACAGAGCTTCACAGTCTTCTTGAGAATGTCAACTTGAGATCTTCAAAGTAAAACCAAGGAATGGGTGTGGAAGTAATAGTTTTCTTGGAAGATTATATATTGCTAAACTCTAAGAGAAATATTAGTATATTACACTATACTATAGTCTATTAATACTAAGGGAAATATTAGTATATTAAGAGAAATATGAGTATAATATTAGTACATTACATTCTCTTCTGCATCTATTTTATAAATATCTAAAAAAGATTGATATCTCAGTAGGACTTTCCAGTTTTAAGTGACGAGAAGCACAACCCAAACTAGCATCAGGAAAAAAAATTGGCAGATTCCAGGCACAGCTGGCTTTGGGCCTCCAGCATGCCTGAGGGCCTCTCTCTCTCCATCTCACTTTTCAGCCTCGGCACTTCTGGTGGCAAAATGACCACCTGCTTCAGCCTCATTTCTTTTCAGTTTTGACTTCAGTAGGTAAGAGTGATGTCTTAATGGAAACTCTAGAAAAAACAATGAAAGATCCATTCTGCTTGTCATACTTAAGAAGACTCAATCATTGGGATGAGAGGAATATGTGATATTCTAGCTTACGCCTAAGCTAGCCACACCCCAATTATGAGCCTCAGCATGAGCCTGATAGGAAGCGTGGATTCTCAAGTGAAAGTCAGGGTATGTGGCTAGAAGAAGGAGGAATACATGTGGGTGAGGCACTCAACACACAGCCACTTCTATTGCCAATATCCATCTTCTATTTTACTTAAAAACTATTATATTTGCTTTCCTGCTCTTGTTTTGTGTAGCACATGGAATTCCCTTTCAGTAAAATGCCAACTCCTGCTTCGTGATTGTATTCCATGAGTGATGCAGTTACGTATTTGGGTACCATAATCTGTAGTTTAATGCTCTGAGTTAACTGTGACATGATGGGGCATAATAGTGATACCAGAAGAAGGAAAGGTAGCATGTTTGGCAGACCTTACGCATGTAGGATTCTCATAGGTTGTAATAATAGAAAGGCTTTGGGTAGCTTCAAATTACTTTTTCTTTCTAATTGGCAATTAGTTCTAATTAACTTTTAATTAATATTCAATGTTTTCTTTAACAAATGGAACCCTGATGAGATCACATCTGTTAATACCACTCAATTTCTATTTCGGTCTTCTACAATTTTCCATTATGACTGTAGCAACTGTATCTTCAGACAAAAAACTGATCACCTTTTAGCTAGGATGAAGAGGCGGCCTGATTTAAAGTCATTGTGCTTTAAATGTAATTTTGGCAAAAACTAAGACTATAAAATTGGATTTTGCCCCATAATCTTATAAGATAGTATCAGGAGTTAGAAGTTACAGCCTCATTTTGGTGGCTTCAGTGAAATTTCTTTTCAAGAATTGAAAACTGTATAAAAATCCCTCTTTTTACTGTGAGGACACATTGAACATAATGTAGAACATAATGCATAGAAAGACACATAAAAGATCTCTTCCATCCAGTTGTTTTAAATATAAAGCTGAAATCCAAAGAGAATTTTGACTTATCTGTGCAATTCTATGCAACTATTATTAAAAGGAACAAAACCAAAGAAACCTGCAGATATTTTACTTTATAGGAAGTTGAACCTTGCAAGAAGAAAGCTCTACTTTATTATCATACCATAAGTTCTCTTGGCTTTACCAAATTCTGTTGCTTTTAGACTATTTGTTTACATCTTTCCAAAATTTTTCTTGTCTCATATTTTAGCTTTTTAGTTCAGTTAGTGTTTTGGTTTATGCTTTGGATAGTCTTTATCTCTTTTTTGTTTGTTTCTGAGCAAGCTTTTAGTAAATATTGTGGATGTATGTCCTTTCAGATTATCTCAATTTTACCATTGCTGATTAGGATAATTTTTCAAATATGTTTCTGCAGTTGCTCAATATTAAATAAAACTGGAGCTATTTTTCATCATGATGTAGGGATTAAGTAGAATAACTGGGGTCCATCAAGTAATTTCTCAATTTCAGGCAGAAGTCAGACTGGGCAAACCACAGATGCTTCTGGCTAATTTTTGGTTTAAACATCAATTTCATTCCCCTTGGTGAGAGGCCAAAATTCAAAACTTTGGTTTAGAGAAGCAAAATTCAAGTAGGATGATTATTCTTCTTAATGTTGGCTGCAGAATTGTGGTTTAAGGGCTAGCTTATTCAAAAGAGATTTTAGACCTTATAAAGTAATAATTAAGATGGCTATATTTGGGTATATGGGTTGTAATTATTTCTTTTCAGATTTTGAAAATGAAAAGCAATTTGCCAAAACCCAAATTTCCTTTTCTCCATTGATCTTCTACTGCCCCAGATACTTTGGAAATAGGTTTTTTTTAAGCAAACCAACCTCTTATAATGATAATAAACAGATTAAATATTATGGCAACAAAAATAATTGATGGGATACATATTTCATCTTGAGTGCATATTTTTAAAACAGCACATTATGTGGGTGGATATTATGCACTAGGAGAGACTGCATTTTGATAAGATACTTGATAAAACACATGTTATTGTTAATAAACTTTCTTGGACCTTACTAAACATTGGGATGACAGATTTTTTTAAATTCATAATGCTTTCAAGTATATTCTTCCAAGACTTAGTTTCTTTTCTTTCTTTTTTTTTTTTTTTTTGAAGGGTTTAGGTTCATTTTAGATCCCAAGTCCTCATTTTCTGTTGCTGAGATTCTGCCTGATGATGCTCTGACAACTTAGCTTGAAATTTTTGAACATTTTTTTA
>VSMD01141690.1:0-14055 GCA_008750895.1 Mirza zaza | reverse complement strand
ATTTCCAATTTGAATACCTTTAATTTATTTTTCCTGCCTAATTGTTCCTGCTAGGTCTTCCAATACTTCTTGAATGGAAGTGGTAAAAGTAGGCATCTTCAACTTAATCCTGATCTTATTAAGAAAAGAATTTTTGCTTTCACTATGAGTATAATGTTAGCTGTGGGTTTTTCATATATGACATTTATTATGTTGAGGGAATGTCCTTCTAATCCCAGGTTGTTGAATGATGTGTGTGTGTGTGTGTGTGTGTGTGTGTGTGTGTATGAAAGACAGAGAGAGAGAAAGAGAGAGCGAGAGAGAGAGAGAGAGAGAGAGAGAATTTTGAATGTTGTTAAATGCTTTTTTTGCATCAATCAAAATGATTGTGGATTATGTTTTCCTTCATTCTTTTAGTGTGGTTTATTCTATTGATTAAGTTTTATATGTTAAATCTTCCTCATAATCTACAAAAATTACCACTTGGTCATGATGTATAATCCTTTAAAGGTGCTACTGGATTCTCTTTGCTGATGCTTTGTTGTATATTTTTGCATCAATATTCATCAGAGATATGAATGTGTAGTTTTATTTTCTTGTAATGTCTTTGTCTAGCCTTGGTATCATGATAATGCTAGCATAATAGAATGAGCTAAATAGGGTTCTTTCCCTTACAATTTCTTCAAAGAGTTTAAGGAGGTGTGCTGTTAATTTTTCTTTACATATTTGGTAGAATTCACCAATGAAGTCATCTTGTACAGGAATTTAATTTTTGTGATATTTTTGACAGATGACTGAATTTTGTTACTAATTATCAGTCTGCTCGAATTTTAAATTTCTTTATGGTTTACTCTTGGTAGGTTGTGTTTTTCTAGAAATTTATCTATTTCATCTATAACATGCCACTCTTGATAAAGAATAGTTCCTAGTACTTTCATGTAATTCTTTTTTATTTCTGTAATACCAGAATTGATTTTCTCTTTCACTTTGGATTATATTTTATTTGACATTTCTCTCTTCTCTTATTCCATCTAACTAAAGTTTGTCAATTTTTATTTTATTTTATTTTAGCATATTATGGGGGTACAAGTGTTAAGGTTACTTATATGGCCCATGCTCCCTTCCCTTCTCGAGTAAGAGCTTCAAGCATGTCCATCCCACAAACGTTGCACATCTTACTCATGGTTGTATATACCCCTCCCCTCTTTACCCCTCCCACCCTCCCGACACCCGATAAATGTTTTTCCTATATGTCCACTTAGGTGTCGATCCATTAATACCAATTTGCTGGTGAGCACATGTGGTGCTGGTTATTCAATTCTTGACATACTTCACTTAGTAGAATGGGTTCCAGCTGTATCCAGAAATATACAAGAGGTGCTATATCACCATTGTTTCTTAAAGCTGAGTAGTATTCCATGGCATACATATACCACATTTTATTAATCCACTCATGAATTGATGGGCACTTGGGTTGTTTCCATAGCTTTGCAATTGTGAATTGTGCTTCTATAAACATTCGAGTGTAGGTGTCTTTTTCATAAAGTGACTTTTGATCTTTTGGGAAGATGTCCAGTAGTGGAATTGCTGGATCAAATGGTAGATCTACTCGTATCACTTTGAGGTATCTCCATATTGCTTTCCACAGAGGTTGAACTAGTTTGCAGTTCCACCAGCAGTGTAGGAGTGTTCCTGTCTCTCGGCATCCACACCAGCATTTGTTGTTTGGGGACTTTTGGTAAAGGACATTGTATCACTGGAGTTAAGTGATATCTCATTGTGGTTTTGATTTGCATTTCCCTGATGATTAGAGATGTTGAACACTTTTTCATATGTTTGTTGGCCATTATTCTGTCTTCTTTTGAAAAGTTTCTCTTCATGTCCTTTGCCCATTTTTTGATGGGGTTTTTTGATTATTTATTGCTGATTTCCCTGAGTTCTAAATAGATTCTAGTTATCAGCCATTTATCAGATGTGTAGCTTGCAAAAATTTTCTCCCATTCAGTGGGTTGTCTCTTTGCTCTCTTGACAGCTTTATTTGGATATGAAAAAGCTTTTTAATATGATCAGGTCCCATTTATTTATTTTTGTTGCTGTTGTGATTACCTTTGGGGTCTTCTTCATAAATTCTTTGCCTAGGCCAATGTCTTGAAGGGTATTTCCAACATTTTCCTCTAGAATTCTAATAGTGTCACACCCAAGGTTCAAGTCCATTACCTAGCGTGAGTTGATCTTTGTGAGAGGTGACAGGTGTGGGTCTTGTTTCAGTCTTCTACATGTGGCTATCCAGTTTTCCCAGCACCATGTATTGAATAAGGATTCTTTTCCTCAGTGTATGTTTTTGTCTGTGTTGTCAAAGATTAGTTGGCTATATAAGGATGGTTTTATATCTGGGTTCTCTGTTCTGTTCCACTGGTCAATGTCCCTGTTCTTATGCCAACCCCAAGCTGTTTTAATGACTATAGCCTTGTAGTGTACTTTGAAGTCTGGTAAATTGATACCTCCTATTTTGTTTTTATTGCCTAGGATTGATTTTGCTATACGGGGTCTTCTCTGGTTCCATACGAAGCGTAAAATTATTTTTTCTATATCTGTGAAAAATGATGATGGTATTTTGATAAGGATTACATTGACTCTGTTGGTCACTTTGGGTATTATAGACATTTTAACAATGTCGATTCTGCCGACCCATGAGCATGGTATATTCTTCCATCTGTTTATGTCCTCTGCTATTTCCTTCTTCAGTGTTGCATAGTTCTCCCTGTAGAGGTCTTTTACCTCCTTAGTTAAATATATTCCAAGGTACTTTATTTTCTTTGTTGCTATTTTGAAGGGAATTGAGTCTTTGATGTGGTTCTCACTTTTACTGTTGTTGGTGTTATTCAATGTCTCTGATTTCTGTGTATTGATTTTGTATCCTGAGACTTTACCGAATTCATTTATCAGATCAAGGAGGCTCTTGGTTGAATCCTTGGGGTTTTCTAGGTATAATATCATGTCATCAGCAAAGAGTGAGAGTTTGATTTCTTCTGCTCCCATTTGGATGCCCTTAATTCCGCTCTCTTGTCTGATTGCTGTAGCAAGGACTTCCAGCACTATGTTGAACAGAAGTGGAGATAGTGGGCAACCTTGTCTTGTTTCAGTTATAAGTAGGAATGCTTTCAACTTTTCCCCATTCAGTATGATATTGGCTGTGGGTTTGTCATATATGGCTTGTATCATTTTTAGGTAAGCCCCGTCTATGCCTATTTTGTTGAGCGTTCTTATCATAAAAGGGCGTTGAATTTTGTCGAATGCTTTCTCTGTGTCTATTGAGAGGATCATATGGTCTTTGTTTTTGCTTCTGTTTATATGGTGAATTACATTCATAGATTTGTGTATGTTGAACCATCCCTTCATCCTTGGGATGAATCCCACTTGGTTGTGATGAATTATTTTCTTGACAATCATCTGGATTCAACTGGCTAGGATTTTGTTGAGAATTTTTGCATCTATATTCATAAGGGATATTGGTCTGTTTTGTTGATCTTTTTGAAGAACCAACTCTTTATTTGGCTGTTTTTCTTGATTTTTTTCTATCTTCTATTTTATCCATTTCCATTTCAATATATTGTGTCTTTCCTTTTAGTAACTTTATATTAATTTATTTATTCCTGTTCTTTTCTTGTGTTTTAATGTGTAAATTTAAGTTGTTGATTTGAGAACTTCTTAATTTTTAATATAAGTATTTGCAGATATAAATTTTCCTGTTAAACAGCCTTACTCTGATTCAGCCTCTTCAAATACTCTTGTGCTGTGCAGCAGTGGCTCTGTGTGTAAATGCTATGCACTGAGGATACACACACAAAAAAACAATATGATGTGTACAGGATAATGCCTCATACTGATTAGATGTCCATTTGTTATTGTGTTTGTTAACAACCCTTTATCTCTTAGTGTTATAAGCTCCACTTAGAACTGATTAAAGTCTCATTCTTGTAAAAAAAAAATTCCTGTAGCATAGCTTTTGCTGCTTTCATAAATTTTGGTATGTTGTGTTTCAATTTTCATTTGTCTCAAAATATTTACTAATATTTCTTGCATTTTATTTTTGACCCATTATTTTAGAGTATATCATTTAATTTTCACATATTTATAATGCATCTAATTTTCTTATGCTACTAATTTGTGATTTTATTCTATTTTTATAAGAAAAGACATTGTGTATGATTTTAAAGTTTTTCAACTTCCTTAGACTTGTCTTATGGTCTAAAATGTATTCTTCAATGCATTTGAGAAAAATATGAATTCTGCTATTGGATTTTTTTATTATTTTTTAAATAATATAAATATAACTTTCATTTGTCCATTAAAAGTAAATAAAATTTTAAAATCAAAAACCTCAAACATGTACAAAAAAAGGTAAATTAAAGTTATGAACAATCACTTCACAAGGAAAAAATAAACAGAATAATCAACAAACATGTTTGCTTCGGTTGCCCGGGCCTTTGAGTTCTTACTCAAGAAATCTTTGCCCACATAACCTAAACATTTATACCAACATAATACTGAAATTTAAAAAAATTAAAAAAATAAATATTTTTCTAGACCAACGTCTTAGAGCATTTCATCAATGTTTTCTTATAGTAGTTTCATAGTTTCAGGTTCTACATTTAGGTCTTTTTTTATTTCAACATATTACAGGAGTACTAATGTTTAGGTTACATATACTGCCCTTGCCCTCCCCACCCCTGGCACTGATTCAGAGCTTCAAGGCTGTCCGTCCCCCAGATGGTGTGCATTGCACTCGTCATATACGTCTGCTATTGTTTGGTAGAATGTTGGTATCTGTCTTTAGGTCCAAGTGTTCATTAGTGTTGTTCAAGTCTTGTATTTCCTTTTTGGTCAATCTTCTATCTTCCTGTTGTGTTATTGAAATGGAATGATGAATATTCTATTATTTTAGAGCTGTATATATCTCCCTTATATTCACTAAATTTTTGCTTCATTTAGTTAGGTACTAATAATGATATATATATATTTGCATAAATACACACACACACATATATATATATTTACGTGTTTATGTCTTCTTAGTGAATTAATCTATTTGTCATTATATAATGTCCTTGTCTCTTGTAAGAGTTTTTTTTTTTTAACTTAAAGTCTATTTGTCTGATATTCATAGCACGCCATGCTACTCTCTTTTGATTACTATTTGCATGGGATACTTTTTACATAATTTTATCTGTGTCTGTATATCTAAACTGAGTGTCTTGTAAACTGCTATAGTTGCATTCTTTTTTTATTCTTTTAATTCTTTCTGCTAATACTTGACTTTTGATTAAGAAGCTGAATCCGTTTATATTCAAAATAATTAATGACAAGGATGTATTCAGAATTGTGATTTTGTAATTTGTTTTCTGTGTATCTTATAGATATTTTGGCTCTAATTTGCTCCCATTCTATATTCCTCTGTTTTAATTGATACTTTGTAATGACACCCTTTGATTTTCTTCTCATTTCCTTTTTTGTAAATTCTGAATATATTTAATTTGTAGTTATCATGTAGATTATGAATAACAACCTAGAGGTATAATAATTTATTATCATATGATACAAACTTAATATCAGTAATATATGAAAATTCTACTCCTTTACAACTCCTGCAAGTTTATATTATTGATGTCACAAAGTATATTTTTAGTGTACACATTAACACAGACTTTTTATGCTCCTTTTAAGTAATGTAACAGAATGATAAGTAGTTCTGTACCAAAATTAAATAATAATCTTTTTTATAGTTGCTAATGTATTTATATTTATCTGACAATTGTATATTTTTTATGTGACTTTGATTTACTGTGTAGATCTTTTCATCTGAACTTTAAGGACTGCCTTTAGCATAATTTGTATCCCAGTCCAGTTATAATGCATTCTTTTCACTTTTGCTTATCTGGGAGTCTTAATAGTCTTAATTTGGTCTTTATTTTTGAAGGGCAGTTTTGTGGGATATAGAATTTTGAAAATGAAAATTTATTTCTAGCACTTGAAATCTATCATCTTACTGCCTCTGTCCTCAATGATTTCTGTTTAAATATTCACTAACAATTTTAATGAGAATTCCTTGTATGTGATGAGTCACTTTTCTCTTACTACTTTCAAGATAACTCTCTTTGGTTTTGCCTTTAGACAGTTTGACTATAATTTATCCTAATTTGGGTCTTATGTGATTCATCCCATAGGAGTTCATTGAAGTTCCTGTATTTGGAGATTCCTGTCATTACCAAATTGAGAAGATTTTGGATATCATTTCTTCAAATAACTTCCCTGTTCCTTTCTCTTCTCTCTCTTTTTTTGAATGTCCACAATCAATATATTGATACACTTGCTGAAATTCTATTAGTTTATTTAGGTTCTATTCACTTTTTATTTATTTTGCTCCTTTTTTCTTCTTTTTTCCTTGAGTAATTTCCAAAATACATTTCTACGTTTGTAAATTCTTTTCTTCTTCCAATTCATTTCTGTTGTTAAACTCTTATAGGAAAATTTTCAATTTGGTTATCACATATTTCATTTCCATAATTTCTGTTTTAAAATAATTTCTGTCTCTGTTCATATTCTCATTTGGTTCATATATAATTTTTCTGATTTCCTTTAGTTATGTGTATGGTTTTATTTTAGCTCTTTGAGCATATGTAAACTGTTCTTTCCAAGACTTAATGTATTGAGAAGGGAGAGCAAGATGGTGAATAGAAACATCCAGTGATTATTCCTCTGCACAAACACCAAATTCAACAACTATCCACAAAAATAAGCACCTTCAGTAGAACCAAAAATCAGGTGAGCAATCATAGTACCTGATTTTAAGATTATATCAAGGAAAGAAGTGCAGAAGGCGGCAAAAAAGAAAGCCTTGCATTATCTCCACCACCCCCTTCCAATCTCCCAGCATTGCCACACCAGCACATTGAATGGAGAGAAAATCTGTGTGCCTGGAGAAGGGAGGGTGAAGTGATTCTGAGACTTTGCATTGAAACTCAGGACCACTGCTTCACAGGGGAACATAGCACAGGACAGAATTCTGTGACTGCCTCCAGAGGGAGCATTTAGACAAGGCTGGCCAGAGGGAAATCCTCCTCCGTAAAACCTGAGTTCCAGCTAGCTCCATGACCAGGTGGCAAAAATATGCCTGCAGCCCGGAATAAATTCATAAGGAAGGCAGACCACAAAGGCTGCAGTTCTTGAGCAATGCCTGCAGCTGTGCTAGCATAGATCCAGTCAACCTGGGGTGCACATGACCCAGGGAGACACCAGTGGTATCAGCTAAGCCAGTGCTTGTGTCACTGCTCCCCCAAGTACAGGCAATGAAGCACAAGGAGAATTTTCTACTGGGGGAAAGGAAAGGGAAGACTTCAGAGGTATTTGTTTTGCAACCTGGGTATGAGTTAAATCACAGTAAAATAAAGTACCAAGCAGTTACCTGAAGCCCCTGATTCCAGGCCTTAGTACCTGGATGGCATTTCTAGACTCACCCTGGGCCAAAAGGAAACATGTTATGCTAAAGGGAAGGACCCAGTCCAGGCAGAATTTTCCACCTGCTCACTAAAGAAAACTTGGCTTTGAATAAATATCAGAGCCAATAAAAAACTTGGCTTTGAACAAAGCAACAGTTATCATGGGTTTTAGGTGAGAGTGAGCAGGCTTCAGATGTGACCTAGAACAGTCTAAGCTGCAGAGACCATGAGGGAGTGCCCACAACACTCCTCCCCCAATTCCAGCAGCCAACCATAGAGAACAAAGGAAGACAGTGAGACACTTTATGGATAATCCAGAGAATTCTCCTGTATTTTACCCAAGTCCACCAAGGTGGTACTACCAGGAGTCCACAAGAGTCACAGCATTACTGTGTTTGGGGCATACTCAGTGCTAATATGGGAGTAGTGGCAAAAGACTTAGACTACAATACTCAATTTCTTTGGAATATTTGGAAAGACATCTCAAGGATGGGTTCAAATAACCCCAGACTGCAAAGATTAAAATAAATAGCCAACTCTTAAATGCTCAGGCATCAACAAACATCCACAAGCATTGAGAACATCTAGAAAAATATGACCTCAGCAAATGAACTAAATAAGGTACCAGTGAAGAGTTGCAGAGTGATAGATATATGTCAACATCAGACAGAGAATTAAAAATAGCTGTCCTGAGGAGGCTAAATGAAGTTCAAGACAACACAGAGAAGGAATTTGGAAGCTTATTAGAGAAATTTTACATAGAGTTTGAAATAATAAACAGAAATCAAGCAGAACATTTGGAGCTGGAAATTTAATTGGCAAATTAAGAAATGCATTAGAGTCTCTCAACAGCAGAATTAATCAAGCAGATGAAAGAATTAGTGAGCATGAAGACTGGCTACTTGAAAATACAGAGTCAGAAGAGAAAAGAAGAAAAAAGAGTGAAAAAGAGTAAAAAAAAAAATTGGATCACAACGAGATCTAAAAAATAGCCTCAAAGGGCAAATCTAAGAGATATTCACCTTAAAGAGGAGGCAGGGAGGAGATTGGAGTGGAAAGTTTATTTAAAGAAATACTAACACAGAACTTTCCGTACCTACAGAAAAATATCAATATTCAGGTACAAGAAGGTCATAGAACACCATGCGTATTTAACTCAAATAAGACTACCTCAAGACATTTCATAAAAAACTCCCAAAGATTGCAGCAAAAGAAAAGGTCTTAAGAGAAACAAGAGAAATATATATATAAAGAAGTTCCAATACATCTGTCGGCAGATTTCTCAGTGGAAATCTTACAACCTAAGAGAGAATGGGATGACATAATCAAAGTGATGAGAAAAAAAAAAAAAAAAAAAAAAACTTAACCCTAGAATATTATACCCTGCAAAAATTTTCTTCCAACATAAATGATAAAGAGTTTCCTCATACAAGCAAAAAGTAAGGGATTTCATCAACAGCAGACCTCTCTTAGAAGCAATGTTATAATGATGTCGTAAATCTAAAAACATGACATTAATGAGTAATAACAAATCATCTCAAGGTATGCAACTCACTGGGAACAGTAAATGCTTGATGAAAAATACTATATTGTTGTAATAGCAGTGTATATGCCATTTATATATAGGAAGACCATGAGACAAACGTACCACAAATAAGTACAACTTTTTGAGAGATAGATAATATAAAAATATAGATGGAAACAGCAAAAAGATGAAAAGTAGAGGGGTGGGATATAAAGAGTGGAATTTGTGCTAGGTTTCTCTTTGCTTGTTTATTTGTTTGTTCATTAGAAATAGAGTTGTCATATGTTTAAAATAATTATTTATAAAATATTTTGTAAGCCTCATGGTCACTTTAAATTAAAAAAGCCCACAACATATACACATAAGAAAAAAAGCAAGAAATTAAAGCACACTATCAGAGAAAATCATTTTTAACTAAAGAAGATAGAAAGGAAAGAAGAAAGAGAGGACCACAAAACAACCAAAAATAAAATAAAAACATACTAGTATTAAGTCCTAACATATCAACAATAACATTAAATGTGAATGGACTTAACTCTCCAATCAAAAGATACAGAGTTTCTGAATGGATATAGTAAACAAGACCCAACTATGTGTTGTTTACAAGAGATGTACTTAACCTATAAAGACACACATAGACCGAAGATAAAGGAATGGAAAAAGATATTCCATGAAATGGAAAGCCAAAAAGAGCAGTAATAACTTTACTTCTATAAGATAAAATAGATTTCAAGACATAAATTGTAAAAAGAGACAAAGAAGGTCATCATATAATGATAAAAAGCTCAATTCAGGAACAGGTATAATAATTCCAAATATATCTGTACCCCATGCTGGAGCACCCAGATATATAAAGAAAATATTATCAGAGATATAGACAGAGAGATAGACTCCAATACAATAATCTTTAGTGATTTTAACACTCCACTTTCAGTATTGGATAGATCATGCAGACAGAAAATCAACAAAGAAACATTGGATTTAATCTGCACTATAGACTGAATGGACCTAACAGATATTTACAGAATGTTTCCTCCAATAGCTGCAGAATTCACATTCTCCTCTTCAGATCATAGAAAATTCTCAAAAATAGAGTATATGTTAGGCCACAAAACAAATCTTAAATCATTTAAAAATTATATCCTATCAAGTATTTACTCTGACAATAATACAATACAACTAGAAAACAATAACAAGAGGAAACATTGGAAACTTTATAAATACATGAGAATTAAACAATATGTTCCTGAATGACCAATGGGTCCAGGAAGAAATTCAGAAAACCATTTTAAAAATTATTGAAACTAAAAAATAAAACTTTATATCATTTATACAATAAAAAACTTAAAAAATAAATAATAACCACAATGAGATACCTATACACCTTTTTGAATGGGCAAAATGAAAAACAGATTGGTCATACTGAGTACTAGTGAGGATGCAGTGCAATTGGAATTATTATATATTTCTAGTGAGAATTGATATCAAATGGTACAAGCATTTTCTAAAACAGTTTGTCAGTCTTCTAAAAAGATAAATATATACCTACCATGTAATTCAAGCACTTCAAAATACAGGTATTTATCTAAGAGAAATGAAAGCGTATGTCCACATGTGAATGACCATAGCAGCTCTATTTATAATAGCCAAAACTGTCAGCAGGTGAATGAATAAATTGTGGTCTATCTATACAAGGGAATACTGCTCAACAATAAAAAGGAATGAATTATTGATACCAGTGAAACCTCATGAATTAATCTTACAATAATTATGCTAGATGAATGAAGCCAGACAAAGAAGAGTGCATATTGTCTGATTCCATTTGTATGAAATTTTAGAAATGGAGACTAATCTGTAGCGAGAAAGCAGATCAGTCTTGCCCTGGGTTGTTGGGTGTAGGGAAGGATTAAAAGAGGCACCAGAAAACTTTGGGGGGGTCATGGAGCTGTTAATTATATTGATTTTGGTGATTATTCATGGCTATATACATATCTTAAAAGTTACCACATAATATGTTTGAACTATGAACAGTTAATTGTAGGTCAATTATACACCAATAAAGCTGTTTAAAATAAAAAAAAAATGAAACAAATAAAATGAATATACAACAATTAAAACCATTGGCATACAGAAAAAAAAAACAGTAATAAGATGAAAGTTTAAAGCAATATGTACCTACATGAGAAAAATAGAAAAACTTCAAATAAACAACTTAACTATGCACCTCAGCAAATGAGAAGCACAAGAACAAACCAAACCCAAAATTAGTAGAAGAAAAGACATAATAATGATCAGAGCAGAAATAAATGAAACTGAAACAAAAATAAAACAGAAGATCAAAGAAATAAAAAGTTATTTTTTTGAAAAGATAACCAAACTGAAACACTTTTAGCCAGACTAAGAAATAAGAGAGAGGACACAATAAATAAAAACTGAAATTAAAAAGGAGACAGTACAACTAATAATTCAGAAATTAAAACAATCATTAGAGATTACTATGATCAGCTATATGCCAACAAAGTGGAAAGCCCAGAAGAAATGGATAAATTCCTAGGCACATGCATTGATCTCCACACGTAGCTGTTGCATTCAAGGTGATTCTTCATATAGGTATAAAGACTGCTAGTGTGGCATTTACATATTAAAATATGTACTATTTATTACAAAAAAAAATTCCTAGGCATATAAAACCTACCAAGATTGAACCAAGAAGAAATCCAAAATCTGAATAAACCAATAAATAATAAGATGAAATAAAATCTGTGATAAAAATTCTTCCATAAAAGAAAAGCCCCGGAGCCTATAGTTTCAATGCTGAATTGTTCCAAGCATTCAATAAACTAATATCAATTATATTTAAACTGTTCAAAAAATTGCAGAGCAGGGATTGCTCCCAAACTCATTCTATGAGGCCTGTATCACCATGATATTAAAACCAGGCAAAGCAAACAAAAAAGCAACTATAAGCCAACATCTCTGATGAACACAGATGAAAAAAAAAATCCTCAAGAAAATACTAGCAATCTGAATTCAATAATACACATTAAAAAGATTATTCATCATGATCAAGTGTAATTCATCCCAGAGATACAAGCATGGTTCAACATATGCAAAACAATCAATGTGATACAATATATCATACTAAGAGAATGAAGGACAACAATCATATGATCATTTCAATTGATGCTAAAAAAAGCATTTGGCAATATTTGACACCCCTTCATATTACAAACTTCTGAAAATAACTGGGTATATAAGGAATTTGCATCAACAAGATAAAAAGCCATAAATGACAGATCCACAGCTGTTATAGTACCATATGAAATGGGGGAAAACTTAAAGTATTTCCTCTAAGATCTGGAGCAAGACAAGGATGCCCACTGTAACCACTGTTATTCAACATTTATTACTGGAATTTCTAGTTAGAGCAATCAGACAAGAGAAAAAATAGAGGGCATCCAAATTGTAAAGGACAAAGTCAAATAATCCTTGTGGCAGGAGATATAATTTCTATTTAGAGAAAGCTAAAGACCCCCTCCCCTGAAAAAAAAAAAAAAAAACCTACTAGAACAGTTAAACAAATTCATTTAAATTGCAGGATACAAAATAAAAATACAAAAACCAGTAACATTTCTATATGTCAACAATAAACAATCTGAAAAAAGAAACCAAGAAAGTAATCATATTTATAATAGTTATAAATAAAATTAAATGTCTAGGAACAAACTTATCAAAAGTGAAAGATTTCTATGATGAAAACAATAAAACATTAATGAAAGAAATTGAAGAGGACACAAAATAATGGAAAGATATTCCATGCTCATGAAGGAAAAAATATTATAACAATGTACATACTACCCAAAGCAACCTACAGATTCAATGCAATCCACATCAAAATATCAATGGAATAATTAACAGAAATAGAGTAAATAATTCTAAAATTCGTATGAAATCACAAAAAATCCAGAATAGCCAAAGCCAACGTGAGTAAAAAGAACAAATCTGGAAGAATCACATTACCTGACTTCAAATTCCACTGCAGAGCCCTAGTAACCAACACAGCAGGATACTGGCATGAAAATAGACACATACACCAATGAAACACAATAAGGAACCTAGAAAAAAATCCATAAATCTATACTGAACTTATTTTCAGCAAAGTTACCAAGAACATACAGTGGGAAAGGGGCAGTGTTTTCAATGGATGGTAATAGGAAAACTGAATAGCCACATACAAAAGAATGAAACTAGGTTGTTATCTCTTGCCATATACGAACATCAAACAAAAATTGATTGAAGACATAAATATAACAGCTGAAACTATGAACCCACTGAAAGAAAACTTGGGAAAATGCTTCAGAACATTGGCCTCGGCAATGATTTCTTGAGTAATACTTCCAAAGCACAGGAAAAGAGAACAAAATCAAACAAATGGGACCACATCAAGTTAAAAATCTTCTACACTCCAAAGGAAACAATCAAGAAGAAAAGAAGAGACAACCCAAAGAATAGAAGAAAATATTTTGAAACTACCCATATAATAAGGGATTAGTAGCAAGAGTGTACTACAAGGCTATAATAACTAAAGCAGCATGGAGCTGGCACAAGAACAAAGACATAGACGAAAATTTACACTGGGAAAAATCTCTTTTCAATAAATGATGCTGGGAAAACTGGATAGCTACATGCAGGACTAAAACTGGATCGCCACCTGTCACCTCTCACCTCTCACAAAAAATCAATTCAAGATGGATAACAGACTTAAACCTAAGGCATGAAACCTTAAGAATTCTAGAAGAAGATGTTGGAAAAACCCTTTCAGACATCGGCCTAGGCAAAGAATTTTTGAAGAAGACTGCCAAAGCAATCACCACAGCAACAAAAATAAATAAATTGTATCTGATCAAATTAGAAAGCTTTTGTACAGCCAAGGAAACTATCATTAGAGTGAATAGACAGCCTATAGAATGGGATAAAATACTTGCTGTCTACACATCTAATAAAGGGCTGATAAGAAGAATCTATATAGAACTTAAAACAAATCAGGAAGAAAAA
>VSMD01141687.1:0-43071 GCA_008750895.1 Mirza zaza | reverse complement strand
GAGGTCAGGGGTCCCGGGCGGGAAACCTGCGGGAGTAGCAAAATCTGAGCCCACGCGCCACCCCCCGCCCAGTCCCCGCTGGCCCAGCACCCGGATTTGCCATCCGCCCGGCCAGGGAGGCAGCACCTGGCAAGGGAGAAAAATTGTCTTCCACGAAGCCAGTCCTTGTGCCAAAAAGCCTGCGGACCCTGCCCTGGAGGCCGGATACCCGCGCGGCGGGGCTGCGCCTGCGCAGACACGTCCCTCCCGTCCTCGGTGAGGCGCGGATAAACGGTCCGGACCTTATTCCGGGTGTCAGTCTGTCCCTCTCTCCTCTTAAGGTTTCCCCCGCATGTTCGCCGGCTGGACTCCGTCCAGATTAGCCCCAGCCACCCCTCCTTCTCCTGCCAGGCACTGGACGCGAGCAGACCACGGTGGCCGGGGACCCGGGGTCGCGCACACGGGGGCCGCCACACGCACCAGCCCACTGGCCCCTGGGAAGGAGCGAGGGGCTCCCCTGGGTCTGCGGAGCCTCCCTCCCCCACCCCCACCCCCACCCCACCCTCGTCCCCACCTCGCCACACTCTTCCCTGCCCGCTCTGCGGAGCACCGGGAATCACTTCCGTCTTTCTTTCCTTTCTATTTTACATAGACTTTATTTTTAGGGCAGTTTTAAGTTCACAGAGAAGTTCAGAGAAAGGGACAGAGAGCTCCCATCCACCCCTCCCCCACACTCAGCCCTGCCCCCATCCACATCCCCTGCAGAGTGGTCCATTTGTCACATGCGATGGGCCCACACGGACACGTCGCCCGGAGACCACGGTTCACATGGGGGCCACACTGCGGGGCCACTCCATGGGCTCGGACACTGTAGGGGACAGCGTCCACCACTGCACTGCCGCGTCACACACAGCGGATTCACCGCCCTGACCATGCCCTGCGCTCTGCCTCTCAGCCTCCCTCCCCCGACCCCCGGCACCCGCTGCTCTGGTTACTGTCCCCGTCGCGTTGCCTTTGCCGGAGTGCCACATGCTTGGGACCCTGCCATGTGCAGCCTGCCCCGGTTGGCGTCTCTGTCTCAGTGCCAGGCATCTGATGTTCTTCCTTACCTTTTCATGGCGGCGCAGCTCATTCTTCTCAGTGCCCAGTAATATCCCACCGTCTGGGCGCACCGCGGCCTGTTTACCACTCACCTACTGAACACGTGTTGGTTGCTTCAGGACGACTTTCAGAAAACACAAACCTGTCATTTATTTCACTCCCAACGTCCTTAAGTAGCTTGCAAGCCTCTGTCCTCCTGCGCTCCCCAGCCCAGCCTGCACCCCTCCCTGGCTGTGGCCGCAGGCACCTCCAGGCACCCCGTCCTCTTCCCTGCGCCTGGAAATGACCGCCGCACCCCTCACTTGGCAAAGTCCTCCAAGTCTCAGCTGGAACGGACTTCCCTGGCGGGGCCTTCCGCGACCACCCAAGGGAAGGTCTCCGCCAGTTTCTGGGGCGCCTCTTGTCTGCCTTCACGGCACCTCTCAAGCGTGTAACCGCGCAGTTGCCCACGTTTGCTGGCCTCGGGTCTCCCCCAGCACCCTGACTCCGTCAGACAGGGACAGCCGCAGCCATCAGCACATGCTTCCTACACACAGAAGCTGCCGGGAAGTCATTGGGGAACGTGGAAGGAGCCTTGAAAAGATCACAGACAGAGTGAACAAGGCCCGTGACTGTGACTGCATTCTCAATATGGAATGCCGACAAAAAAGGATCAGAAAGCCCCATCCAGGGCGATGAATGCCACACAATTACTTCATAATATAGACTATCGGTAAACTCTATGGTGAGTATAAATGTATATTTACAGTTATATAATGCATTTCTGTTATAATGAAAAAGCAAAACAAAAAAAATGAAAGAAGGAACTCTCTCATTAGATTTTCATTCAAACGATACTCATTTTCGTGTTACCATATTTTATCCTATCTAAGGTGTATTCTGACTTCAGAGTTGTTAAAATAAAACAGCATTAAGACACCATTGCTTGTAAGACCCATGTTGATCCAGAGAAGCTGTTCCCCTTACACAGCCCGCGAGACAAACCGCCCGGCACTCCTCGGTGTAAAGCAACCACCATCCGCTCTGCCCCCGGACTGAGTAAGTCAGGGGTTTGCACCGGGCTCGGCAGGGGAGGCTTGTTGGTGCTCCACGACGACGTCTGGGGCCTCAGCCAGGAAGACAGGATTCCGGAGGGCGCTTCAGCAGCCAGGGCCTGGAATGCTATGGAAGATTTTGTATTTGCCTGGAGCTCTCTGTGCGGCTTGGCTTTCTCAAAGCATGGCAACTCGGCTCAGAGAGGGATCATTCCAAAAGGAAGTATCTCCAGTCAGTCCAAGCTACCACCTAAAAGTACTGTAGACTTGGGGGCTCAAACATCAGAAATCTGTATTTCATGGTTCTGGGGGCGCAAGGCCAAGGTCAAGGAGCCAGCAGGTCTGGCTTCAGGGAAGGCCCTCTTCCTGGTTTGCAGGTGCCGTCTTCTGGTTGCACCCCTGCTGGTGCGGAGCAGAGAGAGGGCAGCTCTCTGGGCTCCACAACAAGCGCAGAGATCCCATCACGAGGGCTCCGTCATCTCGACCTGATTACCTCCCAAAGGCCTCACCTCCTAATACCATCACCGGCAGGTGGTTAGGACTTCAACGTATGAGTTCTGGGGGACAAAAGCATTCAGTTCATAGCAGGAAGCATCCAGACGGAGCCTTCCAGAAGAACGGGCAGAAGGCACGTGACCATCTCTGATCTGCCCCTGGCAGTGATGCGGCACCGCTCCCTGCCGCCTCTGTCCGTCACCCGTGAGTGCCCAAGGCCCCCTGGATTCAAGATTAGGCCCCGCTCTTGGTAGGGGCGAGGAAAGGTGCAAAGTCACTGCAGAAGCACACGTGGAGTGGGAGATAGCTTTGCAGCCATTCTTGGAAAATTCGATCTGCCACAGATGTTAAAATGTGAAATGACGGGTAGCATAAAGTTGATTAAATCGGGTTTTTAGACATGGCTATTTAAAAAGAGGGAGTGCATGTATGAATGAGTGTGCATATGTGCACATGCACTTATATGCAATTATTTATTTATAACATCTTTGAAACCTAGTGTGGCAGACGCATTTATTGTGCACCAAATGTCCATGTGCTTCTCCCTGTTTCCTAGGTCCCTGCCAGGTGTTCTGGGTCATGGAACCATTTCTGGACAGTAAGATGCGGGCAGAAGTGACCATGTGAAATGTGTCGATTCCAGGCTGAAGCATTCAAAAGGTGTTCTGGAAAACTCCAGTCCTATCTCCTCCTGCTGCGGCTATCCGTTCCGTATGTGCCGCCACAAGCTGGCAGACTGCAATTCAGGTGACCCACAATCTTCCCACCTCTCCATCTTACTGTTTTGCACAGTGCATGTTATGTGAGCAGGACATCAACTTGCATGATAGTAACACATTAGCTGCCATGTGAGTTGTATTTAACTCACGCTAGTTTTGAGCCCAGGTTCTTATGAAGCATATGTAACTCACACATTTCCTCTCCTTGGGAGCTGCATGAACTATATTTCAAATTGCATACAACTCATGCACAGAAAACAATAAAAAATAACAAACTTTTCATCAAATTAGAAAGGATCGTTTTTTTTTCAAAGCGTTCACTCTATTTTGGTAATGAAACACTGTGGCCTCAAGGGAAAAAAAGTTTTTTTCTAGTGTGGCAGTCAGTGTGTTACACTAGTGCAACCTGAGGATTTATGCGTTAGCACAGCAGAGAATCATGTGATCACAGCAACATAAACACCGTGCAAAGGTGGGGCGCTGCTGAAACAAAAACCAAAATGCATGGCATCCACTCGATGGCAGAGTGGCCTATGGCAAGAGGACTGATTTCGGAAGCTAGAACAGTGCAGATCCGTGCTGTGAACCAGGGAAGGGGCCGTGTACACCAGCTGGTACCAAGGCTCAGGAAAGTGTCACCAGAAAGAGAAATGAGCAGAAAAGCACGGGCTGGCCTGCAAGCTCAGATGGACGAGGACAGAGAGAGCCCAGAATTTGGGGCCTTTGCAGTGTTGGACTTTAAAAGACGTAGACTGATGAAAACCCAATAAAACCTCAAAGTAGGAAAGGGAGATTCATGCGGATGATAAAGGAAGGACATACGGCACACGTGAGAACTGTCTGGACAAGATCTTGCTCCTCGATCAGACTGCAGCCAGCTGCCTCGGAGCCCCCTTCTCCACCAACCTACCCTCCCCAGGCCTGCGGAGCCCAGTCTTAGCAAGAGTCCTGCTAAGCACGTTAGCAAGAATGCTTCCACCTTAATATCTGATCGACTTCCTCCTCCCCACCCTTGATTGCTAATCAGTTTCTCTTAGTAATTTTTCATCCACTGAAGCCCTCACTCTGACCCTGTTAAATGAGATTCGCAAGGCCGCAGGACAGAGAGACAGCGTCACCGAGGCTGTAATTATCAAACGGAGTTTTATTGTCTAGCTCGAGCTAGGGTCTGAGCCCCCAGAGTGCCAGCGCAGTGGCCTCTTCTCTGGGCAGGGACCCTCCTTTGTGTGTTAGCCCCTTTTTTATAACCCAGTTGTTTACACACTGGTCATGCATCCGCCCCCACAGTGATTCTTACTTCATCCTGCCCCTGATAGGCTCTAACCTGTTCCGGGTCCTAGCTGAGAGACTCCGGTTTCTGCGCTCTTTGTCTTTTTCCTCTGCATCCCATAATGTACTCATAATGCCCTGTGGTTAGCAAACAAGCAGTAAACAGAAGCTGGAAGGTGTCCATTGTCCTTATAGCCCAGCACCTTACAACCCTTGGCTGTAAATCCCAGCTGTCCCTGCTGTACTCAAAGTGGAGTTCAATCTCTCTCCCCTATTGCAACAGTTTTGGCCCCTATTGAAATTGTTTTGGATGAAGTCCCCCTTGCCTGTTTCGCTCTGATGCCATTTTTCCATGATAGCCTAGAAAGGAAGGATGTAAACTGTGTCTACAGAAAACAGACCAAAAGTCTACTAAGTTTCTTCTGGAATTGTGTTGCCACACGAACTGCGAACGTGGCCTAGAAAAGCACGTGAATGTTTCAAACTCGAGGCCCAAGCATTCTGAAGGCAGGAAGTGAGCTAACAAAGCTATGCACCTCCCAAAATAGATGTGTTCCGCAAAACCAGCATCTGGTCTAGGCAAACAGAGTAGTGCACAAGAAGGTCTTTCCAGGAGGTGGATTCAGGAACCAGACGAAACAATGAACAAGAGAAGTTCTCCCAGAGACAGAAGCCAGAGCTAATGAAGTAATAGTAATAGTCCCATCTCCAGAATAAGGGTCTTGCCTGTGACAACCAAACACAAAGTCGGAATCGCCATGAACCAGTGACTTCTGTGTGTCTCTCATCAACTTTTGAATGGGAATATTTACTGACATTAACTTGTGGTTCCATTATTGAATATTGAGTGTGGACAACCTCTCTTTGCACTCCCAGGTATGGATAAGAGGAACCGTGTCCTGACCTGATGGGCCACCCTGCACCCTGCAGAGACCCTGCACGTAAGAGCTTGAGGGGTCTGTGCGGCGTGTGTGCATGTGGTTTGTGGTGTGTTGGATAGATGGGACTTGTGGTTGTCTCGGGGACAACCCCCTGGGGAGGGGTTGGTGTTGTTCTATGAATGAGAACAAAGGAACTATATCATTTATGACCCCAGCATAAAACATGGAATGCACAATGGAGGAAATATAGAGGCTCAATTAAAATGAGCAAAGGCATAGACAGAACTAAACAAACAACCTACCAGGGATGGAGACCAAGGAAGGAATTCTTAGCAGCAGTGGAAAACCACGACCCCTGTAGGGCTACAGAGGTCAGGGGATGTCCTGAGGAGAGTTGTAGCTATTGCAGAGATGCCGGCATGACTTTGTCACACTGGGGCCTGGTGGAGAAGGTGTTGGGTGATCAGCATCTGCTCTGTGACCTCCTCAGAGCTTCCTTGGTCAACCCCAGCTGCCAGCCAGAGGCAGGGAGCACAGGTGACACAGCCAATGCGCTGCCCTTCCTTGTTCTAGTTTGGCTAATGAGCCTGGGAGCCAGGTGTGACAAAGCTGCACAAAGCATTCCAGTGCAGGTGCATGACCGTCAGCTGCAATGAGAGGGGTGCAGCTGCAGCCATAGATACTGTAGCTTCTGTAAGCCTTGTTCCCTGGGTTACTGTGTGGAGCAGAACTCCTGCTATCACATACTGCATATTTCATGCACTGGATGTGTAACTGTGGCATAAATAAACCATTGTTATGTTAAGGCTTTGAGATTTCAGACTTAATTTGTTACTGCTGCACTTTACCTAAAGACATACATTTGTTTATATGTGTATGATTATATTTGTATATGTAATTAGAAAAGGGCTTATGGTATTATGTATACATTTATTGATAATTATGTTTCTGCAAAATTATCATGCTACCAAATGGCCTGAGTATGTGTGCTGTGTGTGATGCATGTGCGTGCGTGTGTGTGTGTGTGTGTGTGTGTGTGTTTGTGTGGGGTATAGGAGGTGGGAGGGTTGTGTGTGGGGATTTGTGTGTTACATGGTATGTTCAGGGTGTGGTTTTTGTAAGGGTGTGTGTGTGTGTGTGTGTGTTGGGATGTGTGAAGGAAGTGCACTGGATTTAGATCATACCGGAGCAAGCTTCCCCTAGAACCTGATAGTCAGTACTACTTAGGTACTATGATCACAAAACAAGTGGGAAGGAAGGAATGAAAAGAATACTTAAAAGACACCAGACAGTCAGGAAACACATTTCCTGCTTGCTGGAATCCACCTGCAAGCTCCTCTTGCCTCCACTCTCGACATGCAGTGCACACAGCCCTTCGAGGGAGGTGCTCTCTCCCCTGAGCACCCAGTGTCAGTCCTCCCTCTGTGCCTCTCCAACCCATGAGCCTCCCACCCATCCATCAAACGTGCTGCTAGCACCCTCCATGTGACAGGCGCTCTGCAGGGTCACAGGGACCCAATGGTGAATCAAGTCCATTAGGATCCCTGTGCCTGTGGCACTCAAGTCTGGGAATGGAGACAGAGCTGAACCCGTGTCCACATGCAGGTCCCAGTGCACGGGTGACAAGTGCTGCTGCAAAGAGGTTGGGGGAGGGGCTCGGGGGGGACCTGCAGAGTCTCACAGGAAGGGCGACATTTGCCCCATGAGAATGGAAAGGCCCCGGTTATGCCTGTTGCTCTGGCTTCCCGTTGGATTTATATTGGTCTCAGATTTCAACAGTGGTCTCAGTATTTTCAACAGTGTGTTTATTGCCAGTTACACCAAAATAAGGTAAAATGGGTCCAGTAGAGCTCTTCTTCAAAGTTCCAGCGCTGACATGGTCTGGTCTAACAGCACGTGAGATCTGCATGACCTTCCTTCCAAGGGCAGGGCGCAGGGCACGTGCTGATAAAAACGCTTGGTCACAAGCAGCTGGGAGGAGCTAAGTCCTTCTCTCAAGTCACAACAGGAAAATTTTAAAAATATACTACCGTTGGCATCACTAGCAAGTTTTGTCACAATAGTTGCTGATGCCTGCAAGGTGCATTGTATCAGCAGGCTGCCATCAGCAAGGTTAGTGGTAAATGTGGGAAGTCACAGGTTAGGAAGCAGACTAGAGCATCCGAATGTTCTTGCTACTGCAGCTTCCAAACATACCATATTGTAAGAATTATAATTTCGTTCATTTTATTTCACATTTTTTATCAAGCACATTCAGCAGCAATGAGCTAAAAATGAAAGTGCATGTTCAATGAAAAATTGCTTCTATTTTTTAAGAACGTTACTGATAAATGTGTAACATGCAGAAGATCGCTGTTAATATTTACCAGCCACGATGCACATGTAGAACACAGTGACATCACAGAGCACGTCAAAATCAAAAGACACAAACCTGTGGAAATATCAGGGACTAGTAACGAGGTGATGCCCGAAGGTGACAATATCACAGAAGCAATTGTGGAAGGTGAAGTTACTTTTCATTCTGAGTAGCTCGACTTTAAATCAAACAACTATTTTTAAATTAATGTTGCTCCTTTTCAGATCCAAGTTTTCTTGTGCATGTACAAAAAGTAAAGAAATAGCTACTAATGACTTGGCTCCATAACAGAAAATCTTTGCAAACAGTTAAATGATGCAGTTTTAGATCAATGTTGTCAGGATGCTTCAAATAGAAGACCAGATAATTATGATAATGGTTGAACACTTTATGCAATTTGTGAACTCAAAGAAGAGCTTTTGGAAGTTTATTTTGATGAAGGTGAAACACTTTTGTTAACTTTCACTATTTTTAATTGCATATTCAGATAAAAATTCAACATTGAACATAGAATTATTTGTTTCATGCAATGATATGAACACAAATTTTAGTGGCACAAGTATCATAGTAAAAGCAATGTTCTTAGTTAATTATCTTAGTTAATTAAAAATCTATGAATCAGAATTTTATTTGGAATTAATTGTGGTGCATCCACAATTCTTAACTGCATTCAAGCCAACTGAAATATTCTATTAGCCAAAATAGAAACTTTATTATTATATGTACAAATTTTTAACATATGCACAGGCACAGAATAACTAAACCACCTTTTTGGTTAAAACTGATGCTAAATGCAAAAAGGTGTTGTATACAACAAATGGTGCTGGATTAATTAGATATTCTCAGAAATAAAAATAAACCTTAACTTCTACATTATACTATATAAAGAAGTTAATTCAAGATGGCTCATAGACCCAAATGGAAAGATGAAACCATTCAAGATTCTAGAACAAAATGTAAGCTTTCATAGTCATAATAACTCTTAGAACACTAAAGCACTAACCAGAAAAGAAAAAGAAATGATAAATTGGACTTTAGCAAGACTATAAACTCATGCTCTTTGGAAGACACAGTTAAGAAAACAAGAAGGTAAGAGACACAGGTAGGGGAAATGTTCACAATACATATTTGTGACAAAGGACAAGTATCCAGGGCATATGTTTTTAAAATTCAACAAGTCAATAATAAAAACAAGAAATCTAATCTTAAAAGATTTGGAGGACAACTCACAAAAGAAAATATATGCTGGCAATACATTACGGAAAGGAAGTCTGTGCTTAGTCATCAGGGAGACTCGTGTTAGAGTCACAATGAGATACCACTTTACAAGACTACAATGCCTGTATTAACATGACTGACAATACCAAGTGTCCTCAAGAATTAGGAGCAACCGGTTTTCCCATACTTTGCTGATGGGAGTGCAAAATAGTGTAGACACTTTGAAAAACAGACCTGCAATTTCTTATAGGTTAAGCACACTTTCACCATCAACTCAGCAACCCCACTCTGAGGCATGTATCTAAGAGAAATAAAAGGATGCAACCAGAAATGACTTGTAAAATAATATTCTTAGCAGTTTTATTCATTTATAGCCCCAAACTGGAAAGCATCCAATGTCCACCACCAGGAGCTTGGATTAAACATTATGCTAAGCATAGGATGCCAATCATAAAAGAATACATACATGTGATTTATGATTCCATTTGTATGAAGTTCAACAGCAGGCAAGATGAATTCACAGTGATAGAAATCAGAACAGTGGCTGTCCCTGGGAAAGCAGTTCAGGGCAATGTTCTGAGTGAGGGACGCTCTCTATGTCTGATTGGGATGTTGGCTACACAGGTAGGGTCTCTACCTGGGCCAAGTCTCAGCAAAACTGATGCTTGTCATGTGTGTCCTTTGCCTTAAGTCATATTGTAACAAAAAAGCAAAAATAGGTCAATTTAGTGGATGAAGTATACTAGTTTTCTATTGTTGCTATAACAAATTATCACAAATTTAGTGGTTTAAAATAACACAAATTTATTCTCTTACAGTTCCAGAGGTCAGAAGTGCACAACAGGTCCCCCTCCTAAAAACCGAGGTGACCTCAGGGTGGCATTCCTTTCTGGAGACTAGGGAGAGAATGCATTTTCTTATTTTTTGTAGCTTTTAGAAGCTGCCTGGTTTGTGTTAGCTCATGGCACCCTTCTCACACCTTCAGAGCCCTTTCATGGGTTGAGTCTTCCTTGCATGGCATTGCTATCCCCAACTCTCCCTCAGTCTTCTGCAGTTAAAGACATCTGTGATTACACTGGGGCCCTGCCGGGAGTTAGCTACACTCCCAGCAAAACAGGTCCCTGGCAGGATCGTCGCAAGAGATTTGGAAATAATAGAAACAGAGAAACAATAGAGATAGAGAAATAACCGAGAACAGAGACAAAATATAGTTTAAAGTGATGGGGGGGTTAGGGGTCCTCCAGCATTTCTGTGAGCTGAGAGGCCCTGAGTGAAGTCCCACATCGGTATTTATTGGTGCAGTGATCAGTTGCCAGTTACAGATTTACATAATAACCGATAATTCGTTTAGGTTTTAAGTCTCCCCAAAAGTTTCTAGAGCTCCCTTAATTACCTCTATCTACGTGAGCAAACAACTGGTTACAAAATTTTTCTAAGAGAAACTTCTGAGTCCTAAGATAAAATTATCAATCAGCAGAAAGGCTGAACAGAAATACAGAGGCTATATATCTTTTTACCTAGTTTCTTGTTGATTGAGACAAATGGTCAGGAGTGAAGCAGGAACTCTCCCTGAGGCCAGTCGTCTTTTAGCTGCAGGTGACTGTGGGCAGACATTCTTTGGTCAGTTCTCACCCTGCGACCTCATGCCAAGCCCTGTCTTATACAAGCCTCAGGCAGGCCTCCAGGTCTGAGAGATGGGCGTTGCCTTGCAAATGCTCCTGATCAGTGAGATGCCCTCCTGTGGCGAGGCAGCTTTTGATCTGTGAACTAACACGCTCACAGATTCCTTCAAGGCAAAGCCCTACAAAACTCCTGAAACCTTTTATGTCTTTATCTTCCAACAGGGCCCCTCACATAATTCAGGGAAATCTCCCCATTTTAAAGTCAGCTGATGAGCCATGTTGATTTCATCTGCTACCTTCACTCCCCACTCCATGTAACATAACATACTCACAGGTTCCGGATTAGGACCTGAACATCTTTGGGGGCCACTATCCTGACCCCCCATGTAGGGATAGAAGTCAAACAGGGAAACCATTGTGGGAGTTTTGACTAGGGAGGGACCTGGGCAGGTAAGAGAAGAGAAAATACTTTGAACATTTATCAGAGTTGTGGTTATACAGGTATGTTATTTTTTTAAAAAATTCATCAAGATCAAGCTGTACATATAAAATTTATGCACTTTAAATACAAGTCAATAAAAATTTTTCCAAAAAGAGGTTTATGCCTGTAGTCACTATGTTTATAAATCACTGAGTATCCTGAAAAAAAAGACTGACTGTTTTAAAGTCCTCTGAACAACATTGGGAAACTCTAAATCCAAGTATTTAGGAAGGCAGGACAAGAAAACCTCAGCTTTTGAAGCTTTCAGAAAATTACAATGATCTAAAACAAAGTCAACTACTTGAAAGACAAATTTAGCCTTATAGAGAAATTAAGCAACTAAACCAATTAAAGGATGAAAGCTTATATGGTGCTCAGAATATAACTGTGAAGTTTTGTTTCTCAATTTTTGTGAGGGCATCAACACCTAGTGCAGCCCTATTCACATTTAAGGAGAAGGTAACAGAAGCAGCTGCCCACATGGTTCTCGAGGGTGTGGGTGTAGTCATGCTTCCTGGCACGTTGACCTGGGAGGGCACCCAGAAGGGAACTCCTAGGACCAACAGCACCTAGGGCTCTCATGGGTCCTCCCGGGCTAATACCAACAGCAAGCAGCAATGTCATGAATCTGGCACACCCCAGGGAGATGGGAAAGTCTTTAGCCTGTGTGGGTTCCTATGAGCCCTGCCTTCCTCGGCTCTGGAGTCTTTACAGATACGGGAGGGGAGGTAAAGCTGGGGGCCCAGGCAGGTGTGCAAGACATGCACCTCCCGGGGTACATTAGTGCAGAGCAAGGTGAGACCACCATTTTGCCTTAGCAACGGTCCTCAGGTCAGTCGCAGTTCTGCATCACGCACCTGCCTCTTGCTCAGTAAAGGGGCTCGGCTGCTTATAATTCAGATCAATCATCTTCTAATCACATTTGAAGCCAGCAATTTACCAAAAATGCCATTTAACAAAGTGCTGTGAGCATTTAAATGGAAGAAAAATTGATGAGTTACCATCGCAAAGGAAACCAACTGAACTCCCAAAATAGCCTTCTCTGTAGAGCTTCTCGCTGCCTCATGGGCCTCATCTGCTGATTCATCCTCTTCTCACGGTCTGTTCTTTCTGTGTGTTTTGGTGTGAAAGAAAGAGAAATTTTCTGTGGCAAAGACGATAGATAATTCAGTAAATATCGTTTTCTAAAACTCAGCACTATAAATCCCATTTATCAATCACAGATAATCAAAAATCGTGCATGTTTTCAAAGAGTTCTGCTCCCAACACCGAAACTGCGTAGTTTTTACTTATAGCTCACTTATTTTTAGACCCAAATTGCCAATCATCATGAAGGATGATTCTGGATCAGACTCTAAGGAAGAGATTTCTGCGGAAGAGAGCAGTCAGGAGCGCACTTGGTAAGCCATGAAACTACTGGAATATAAGGCACTAGCGTTGCTCTCTTAATCAGCACAAGGACAGTGGTGCGACCACCAGCAGACAAGGTGTAAGGGCAGAGAACGGCGGGCAGGGAAGTCCGACAGCGTGGCATGGCCCACTGCATGTACACGGCGCTCCGGAAATGTCCAACTCTGCCCAGTTAAGTGCATCGAAAGGAACTGGATTAAAAAGCTCGGTTCTCAAGATCCCCACATAAGAAGAGGGGAAATGCCCTGAGACGCCCTCGTCTGCCTGTGGGAGCAAATCCAGGAGGCTGCTGCACCCAGGAAACTGGACTGTAGGGACTGAGGTTCCTGGTTTAAAATTAGAAGAATCCCCTACTCTTTTTGTGGCCCAAACGAGGCCAAGGCCTACTACCCTGCCAGCCTCAGGTGCAGGCAGTGATGTGTCACCCAAGGCTGGCCCGGCTTTGGCCACAGCCCCTGGGGACAAGACTCTGACATGGGCAGAGTGGAAGCCATAGGGGTCTGGAGCTATGAGCGCCCCGCCATGAACTTCCTGCATGACCTTGGCACCCAGTCAGCCTCTCCCGACCCTCAGATGGCGGGCTTTCCCAGGATACCTCTGGTGTCACTGAGGACTGAGGAGCATGTCTGATAAAAGGACCCAGCCAACACTTAGCCACTAGAAGTTTTCAGTAACTCTCACCACCTGTCTCTCCTTCCTCCTCCGTTAGGAAAACCGTTTATATAGCATCTTTTCCACCATCGTGGACACCTCCCTATTGTCCTCATTTATTTCCTGTCTCTGAACATGCTCTGAGACACCCAGTGAAGTGTCAGTCCCCTCACAGTCCAGACACAGCTTCTGTAGGTCACCGTCCTTATTCATGCTCGCTCTGAGCAAAAGGAAGATTCTTGGTCCTGTGTGAGCACCAGGGCTCCCCACCTGCTCCAGCTGCATCCGTCAGCCCATGATGAAACGTCACCCAATGCTGACAGGTCACCCAACACTGACAGGTCACCCAACGCTGACAGGTCACCCAAGGAAACCTGAAGGATGGGACAATTTAGACACAGGCTCACTTGCTTAAAACACAATCCAAATCAATTACATGTTGAGATAACTAAGTAATTAGGACACCCTTTGGAATATGCAACAATGGATTTTGTTACGTCTATCAAATATATATATATATATAATAATTGTCTAAATCTCATTCTACTAATTAAGTGAATCAGAGATGAGAGTTGTCTTAGAGATCCTGTGCTATCATCCAGTCCATTGCTTTTCCTCAGAGTGAAAAGACCTCAAAGCTCCGTGTTTTCGGAATCTAATACAAGACACTGTGGTTAGATAGGATTCATTCTTATCCAGAACTTTATGTCCATGTGCAGGTTCACTGAGGAGGAGCCCTGAGTAATGTCAAAAGCTGTGAGGATAAGAGGAGATATTGATTCTTTATGCCACCAGGGCCTGGGACAGCCCCACACCTGCCTTGGAGGTCCTGAGGATGCAGCAAGCCGAGCCAGGTGGCCCTGTCTGCACATTGCTCATGGCTTAGCCACAGGCTGCTTTCAAGAACAAGTCACTGGGTCCATATTGCTTGTGGAGGAGGGTGACAAAGGAGGCACCAGTTATGTGGGTGGATGCCCCACCCAGCCAGGGCAGCCCCAGGGGCATCCAAGTCCTCTAGGAGCAACTGGATCTTGGAATGACCTCCAACCCATGTAAATGACAACCTTAAGTGGAATGCGTGTCTTTGTCCTCTAGCATAAAGGAAAATAAATATGCATCTATTTGTATAATGTTTCATACAACTTGGTTAAGAGATGCAGGCTTGGCCAGAATACTAGTCGAGTCACATCCCTGAGATGCCATAAACAGGTGCAGAGGGAAGGAAAAATAGCATATGTGCTGTGCCGAGCAGAACCTTCCCCTGCCTCTGGTACGACTGCGTGCTGAAAAGGGTTACTCGGTCAACTTGTACCTTCACTGACAATCTCAACAGCAGCAGCCTGCTGCAAAGGAAGGCTGGGCTGCAGATCTCTGGCCAACAGAGCACCCAGCTTGGGGCCGGGATGGCTGGATTAAGAGGGGCCAGTTGGAAGGGAAGCCCTCAGGTGCCCCATGCTCACGAAGGGCCTGGCCTTGCTTTCTGCAATATCACAACAACAGAAAGATACTAAGGCAGTAAACCCCAAGAAATCCTTGCCCTCTGTACGCTGACAGAGTGTGAAATCAAATATTCCTTGTTGCAGCAATACTCTCAGAGAAATGCGTGGGGGTTCTGGGAAGAAAGGACTCCCTCTGCAGAATAGAAGCTTCCAGAAGACCGTGTGTGATTCCTGGAACTAGGTGGTTTCCCAAAACGTAAACAGCAATATAACACCGTATCTGTAGAAGAAATACACCTTCAGTATCACACATAAGCACAGCTTCTCATCAAGCCTACTCAAACCAGCACAGAAGAAGCCTGTGAGCGTCCTTAAGGCAGGGAGGAAATAAGAAGGCAGTGTGTTGTCAGGAACTGTGTCCACAACTCAGTGACCACCACGACAAGGTCAAGGAGCCGTGGGGACAGAGGATCAGAGGAACAGAGTGTGCTTTGCTGTCCATACGGTGCAGGGTTAGTCAGTGATGGGCAGCTGTCACGTAGACCACTAAGAGAGCATCCTAAAGGCATCAGAGTCTACGTTATCCTTTTCAGAATGTTTGCAGATATACCGATAGCACCTCTTTCTTAAGGGAAAAATATGCCTAAGAAAAAGAAGCACATTTCAAGGACCAAATTGCCATCCAACCACTGCCGTGACTCACTTGGATTCCCAGGGGCTGCGGGGCTCATGACTCCTCCCAGGTCTGAGCAGCCCACGCAGAGCCACAGAGAGTGGCCGTGTAAAGGAGTGTTGTGTAGCACTCGGACCGCTGTGATGGATCTGGTTAAATGTCAAGGAAAATCTCTGGCAACGCTGTGAAAAGACCTATGTGGAAAAATCTCTACAGTGCTTGGAAGAATTGTGCACAGCACGAATGGATAGCTTCCTTTTGAAACTGACATCGCTGAAACCCACTGGCAGGTCCTGCTTGAACAAAGCCCAGGAAAATATTCTTGTCTCATTTCTTAGCGCTCCCAGCTGCCTTCTTGCTGAAAACACTTGCTCCCCATACTTTGAAGTGTATGTCATGGTGGGTTCTCAAAAAGCAACACAAAACAAGTCTTTCAATTAGTGAATGATTGCATCATGACATGCATACATAACTACAGGTACGAATGTTCCTATTTTTAATTAAGAAAATGAAAGAGCAGACCTATCATTACTCATAGGAAGCTTCTTTTAAAAACAGAACTAGCCATGGATATTTTTCTCTTTGTTTCTTATTGTTAAAATAACTTTAGCTCTTATTACAACATAGTATATGTGCATTGTGTAAATTTTTGCACAAACAAGCAAATGGAGATGAGTTGAAGACACAGGACTCAGAGACAGCTACTGTTACAATATTGTCTTTCTCCTCTTGGTTCCATTCATTTTTTGTTCTTTTTGTTTTTAACCAATATTAAATTCTATTTTACCTGCTATTTGGTAAACTTTATTGCTTAATATGAAACAAACATGTTATTCATGTAATTAAGTAGTCTTCTAATTTAGAAAAATACTAAAGCCATCTGATTAAAATACAAGGGCTGGCCGGGCGCGGTGGCTCAAGCCTGTAATCCTAGCTCTCTGGGAGGCCGAGGTGGGCGGATCGTTTGAGCTCAGGAGTTCGAGACCAGCCTGAGCAAGAGCGAGACCCCATCTCTACTATAAATAGAAAGAAATTAATTGGCCAACTAATATATAGAAAAAATTAGCCGGGCATGGTGGCACATGCCTGTAGTCCCAGCTACTTGGGAGGCTGAGGCAGCAGGATTGCTTGAGCCCAGGAGTTTGAGGTTGCTGTGAGCTAGGCTGACGCCACGGCACTCACTCTAGCCTGGGCAATAAAGTGAGACTCTGTCTCAAAAAAAAAAAAAAAAAAAAATACAAGGGCTGTCCACTAAGTATCCAGCCATTGTTAATATAATGAGAGTAGTTACATGGCTGGACACTTTCTGGACAGCCCCCCTATATCCAGAATAAGCCTGAAAAACAGTCATAAAAATAGTTTCTGGAATAATGAGCATCACCATGGGTAAGTCAAGCTGGAGCCCACTCTACTAAGTGAAGTATCACAAGAATGGAAAAACAAGCACTGCATGTACTCATCATCAAATTGGTATTAACTGACCAACACTTAAGTGCACATACAGTATTAACATTCACTGGGTGTCAGGCAGGTGGGAGGGGGGAAAGGGATGGGTATATTCCCACCCAATGGGTGCAGTGTGCACTGTCTGGGTGATGGACATGCTTGAAGCTCTGACTCAGGTGGAGCAAGGGCAATATATGCAACACTGTTGGTGGGTAACATTTTACATGTTGGTAACATGTGAAATGTAACAGACACTCTGGATGAATATCCATTAGTATTTTTTTAAAAACCTATACATATACTTACCATATGGTCCAATACTTTTCACTCCTTGGTGCTTATCTAAAAGCAATGGGAACTAATCTATATTGTGTTTATAAAGCTATGTCACAAAAGTTTTCCAAAGCTTGGGGCTTATAAGAATTTTAGTTTCTCGAAGACAAGAAACACAAGACAGTAAATACACAAGTTTACTGTGTATACGGATATTCCACTTAGCTCCCTTGCCCCAGTAAACCTAGCTCAAAGCAAAATGTCTCCCAACTAGTAGAGGCCCAGTAAATAAAATATTAACTATTTCAATGGATAAATAAATAGAAATTATTTAAATGATGGCAAGTTCTGATGACTTGGGCTTCACCTATCAGCTCATTTCACAAACCATGTATGGGATGAGGTGGGGCCATCAGATAACTCACGGAGCAGAAGCACTAAACCACTGTTATCAGTAAAACCACTGTTATCATTTCACCATTCCACAGGTAAATTTCAAACAGCAAGTGAGGACGTCTAGGGAATTCGCTGGCTGGCCTGGTTTGCTCTGACGGTGGGTCCCAGTGCTGGGCAGCGCTTGACCAATAGATGCCACATTCAGCCCAGGCTAGAAGCTCGCACCCGCCTCTGATGTGACTTGGTGCCATTTGAAAGAAATCTTCCAGGTAGATGATACGTGAAGCTTGATTTGGTCAACACCCCTGCATTTGCAAATTCATCTTTGGTTTTCCAAAAGGCCTGAAAATTAAAAATCAACCTGCATGCCGATCGCAGAAGTCCTTACTGCCAAAATTAATGACCAAGTCCTCTGATCCAGGGGCCCCGTTACTGCCTTTCTCACTCACCAAACAGGTATTGACTGTGTCCTACCTTGGCCAGAATCTAGCAGAACAAGGCACTTGCTTTCGAGCTTCTTCCAGACCAGCTGTGGGGATACATAAGGATGCACATGATCCCAGTCCAGCGCGTGAGATGTGTTAGGATTATGTGCTGTTCTAGATCAGCTAAGCCAGCCAGGCAGGCAGTGGGGCAAGGGGCCCTTAGTGACAACAGTGTTGAGTGAGCTAGCTGAGGGTGAGCTGGAGGGGGCTCCAGGGCAACGAGAAAGGCAGAGCCCACGAGTTCACAGAGCAGGGACCAGAAGTGGCACGGCTTGATCACATGGTCGGGGCCAATGACATGCGGGAGAGAGGTCCCGAGAGACCTCAGCTGTTGGCCTCCTTACCACCAACTCCCTACGAGAAGACTGAGAACGCAGAGGCCGAGTCACCCACTGAAGCCACAGAGCTGCTATGAGGCAGAGAGAAGCCAGGGCACCCTACGAGGGTGACTCAGAGGCTCCTCCCCGACCAGCAGGGCAGAGGGCACAGACGACCCGGGCTGACTCCTTTGAGAAGCAATGTTGCTCTTCTAATTCCTTCCTAGAGTCAGGTCAGAGAATTTTTATTTTTAATGAATAAGATTGTTTTATCCCATCTACATTATTCTTCTCAGTATTAATAACTTAAAATGATGAGAGAAAATGTAATATTTAAACTTCAAGTAAAAGACAACTTTCTCAGTGCAGGAAGTCTTTGAAAGAGCAGTCATTTTCCCACCTAACATGTTATTAGCAAACACTTCAGTACGCTAATTATTTTCACAGGCACTCGTAGAAAGCAGGTAAAAATATCACTGTTAACATCTTCCTGCAAGAATCTGGCGCTAAAGACAGTTTAATTGGCTACCACGTTCCTGAACGAAGGTGTAAATTATGTAAAGAGTTATAATCCTCCAAGTGTATGCAAACCCAGGATAAACCAATTGTTCACAGTTCAAAGGTCGGGCCCCCCAGCGAGGTCACACTGCAGCTTAAGGCAGGCACAGCTGCGGCCCACGAAGCCAGGAAGTGCAACAGCCTGGAAGGGCCGTTTCTGGCTGTACAACATCCGGTGCACGGTCCGGGTCCCGATGAGGCGAGCCTGCCAGGTGTGCATCACGAGACGGAACTGGTCAGCCCCAATCTGTAAGGCCAAATCATTTTTCGAGTTTTCAGAAACTCTTTTCTGTCTACAGTGGAGCTGGTTGTAAACCACTTGGGAAGGATGGATTCTATGGGAGGGAACCTTCTATCTGCATGTGAAGCCTTGGCCGGTGGCATGAGGCCGTCCCACAGTGGTGACGAGAAGCACAGGGCTCTGGCTTTATGGGAGGTCCAGGCCACGGGTCAGCGGGTGTCCCGGGTGCTCTGCCCCGCAGCTCTGACACAGCGCCAAGGTGAGCACGCGTGGGGACAGCCCAGAGCACGGAGAGCCAACCGGGGACGATTCCTGCCTCCCGAGTCCACGCCAGGCTCCTGCCCCCTCCCAGGGAAGAGCCTTGGAGAATGAATGGGTTCCACCCCCTGGAGAAAAGGGGCTCCTTGAACCTTTGTGTCTCTCATCTTTCCTTCTTCCTTCCAGCCCCTGCCCACCTCCCCACCTGCCATCCAACCTGTTACCAAAGTGAGGGGTGGATTTTGCTTGTGGAGATGGGAGGGCTAGGGAGTGTCCCACATAAGACTAGTCTGAGTAGGAAGAGGGAAGTAGGGAATTGTCCCTGGGAGCCGAGGGGCAAGAGCAGGGGGAATGGCATGTCCATGCAAGTCCCATCCAACCAGCAGGACACGGCAAGAGGGGCGGGGCCTTGGTCCTTCTCCAGGACAGGCCTAATCCAACAGGTGGGTGACCCAGACCTGCAGAGCCAGCCCCCCGTGAACTTGAGCCATGGGAACAGGAGCTGCCCTTAGCCCCTCTGTTCCCCATGACAACACTGCTGTGTCGCCTGCCTGCCTCACACTGCTGCACATGACCTCTTCGTAGATTTTAACTAGCATGAAAACAGTGGCTTCCATCTCAGTGAACAGTGTCATTCACCCATGCCCACCTGCCCTCCTCGCGCCCTGAGTCCTGACACTCAGCATCTCTGCCACAGAACCCCTGGTCCCAGGCCCCATGACAACTGCCTGGACCACTGCCCCCCGTCTGCTCGCTGAGCTCTGGCTCCTCCATCCGACGGACACAGAGCAGCAAGGGGGCGTCTGGAGCAAACAGCAGTTTGTACATCCTCCTGCACCCACCCTCCCCTCCCACCACAGAATCAGAATCAAGTCCCCGTGCCTTGCTGTGGTTCCAGGCCCTAAGGAAGTGCCCCTTGGCTCCACCCACCTACACACCCCAGCCGCACAGGTCCCTCCCTGTCCAGCCACCCCCCATGCTCCTGCCTGCCTAAGGGCCTTTGCACTTGCTGTTCCTTCTGCTGGGAAGGCTCCCTCCCACCACTGCCTGGCCTGCCTGGCCCTCAGCATTCAGGGGGACTGACCAACTAAACCAGTCACTGTGACGTCACTTCACAGTAGCCTCTCCAACACACTCAAGAGTGTGGAGGGGTGTGTGTGTCCCCGTGCCCCTCTGGTGCCCCAGCCCACCACACCCAGGCCCACAGTGTCTGAGGAGCCCTCGGCCAGCTCCCAGCTCACAGTGGGCGCTGGGCAGACACACGCCCTTCCTTCTGCTCACAGGAAACCGCAGTATGACTGGGGACGGGAGACTAGAGAGGAAGGCATAACTTAAAACTCGGGTGTCGAATTATTAACATAATGGCCACATCCTGGCGTGGGGAATAGGACAACCCATGCGGGGGACATGGCGGAACCTTCTGGACTGAAGTAGGTAGCACTTGCCGGCTAGACGTGAACAATGGGCAATGTCTGGGTTAACGGAAGGAGTGTGGGGCAGATTCTCGGGGGGCAGCCGGGACGTTGGAGATAAACGTTGGCTCCAGCTCCCCCGAGCCAAGCCTGTGCTGGTGCTCACTTCCCTGCTGGTCCTCACTGCAGCCCTTCCCTCGGCGGAAGCTGCGTCATCCCCAGAGGAAACATGAGGCTCACCAGGCATTAAAAAAAAAAAAAAAAACTGGCCTGGAATACACACAAGTAGTAGTTTTAAATTTTCATCCATCAGACACCAAAACCAATGCCAGGTGACAGCAAGAAGGTTCTGTGACGTTTGGAAGGTGACTTAGAATTAAAGGTGGGAAATAAAGTGGCTGAAAATAAAATCAAAGGAGGGAGAAGTATCTGGATGCCAGACTAAGGAACTTAGAGTTTAGCTAGTATGGAAAATAGGGAGCCAGAAGTTTTGAGCAGGGATTTATAGAGTTAAAATTGTTTCAGAGAAGTAAAACATTCATCAGCAAGCGGGGTATAGTCATAAGATGGAAATATTAGTTAGGAGACTGTTGTTGCAAATCCAGGACCAAGAAGATGTACTTTCTTTACCTTACAGCACCCACTGGTGTATATTGAATATCAATATCAACCCATTAAAATTTGAGTACATTTTATTAACTCACTGAGAAATAAATTGATTCAATGTTATTCTTTAGGTAAATGAAAATTTAAATCTATTTTATTTCTATTAAAGGAATTTGTAATAGTTATTTTTGTAAGAAATAAAGTTTTAAAAGTCATTTTTTCACATGTAGTCAATTAAATCATGTGTATGAATATGCCAGAGTCCTAAATAAAAGTTTCTCATCACTTAGAGCCTCAGCTGTGGTTTTTAATTTTTAATTTTTAGTTTTTATTTTTAGGTTTGAAATGTTTTCATTTATTCATTATTTTTTTATGTTTTTTTAGTTTTATTTTTTTATTTCAGCGTATTATGGGGGTACACATGTTTAGGTTATCTGTGTTGCCTTTTCCCCCTTCCCCCCTGTAGTCTGAGCTTTAAATGTGTTCATCCCCCAGATGGTGCACATCGCACTCACTATGTATGTAAATACCCATCCCCTCCACCCCCCTCCCACCTGCCCGATAAATGTTATTCCTATATGTGCACTTAGGTGTTGATCAGTTAATACCAATTTGCTGGTGAGTACATGTGGTGCTTGTTTTTCCATTCTTGGGATACTTCGTTAGTAGCATGGGTTCCAGCTCTATCCAGGAAAATACAAGAAGTACTATATCACCGTTGTTTCTTATAGCTAAATAGTACACCATGGTATACACATCTCATCTCCTGCTCAAAGTAACCAAGACTTCTCTGAGAAGTAACCAAGACTTCTCTGAGAAATTACAGACTCCAGAAAAGCATACAAGATGAAGCTGGAGCACCTTGTCACTGTAGAAAGCAAAAGAACTTTCTAGAATCACAGACTGTAAGGGGCCATGTCAAAGGGACTCAGAAGCCAATGTGAGATTCTTCCACGGAGCAAAAATGGAACAATGTCAGCTTCTCTAAGGGTCATGTTTAAAATGGACTGAACCCTTCATGACTTGGTCAGCTGCAGAGGCTGGGAGGAAATCGATTCATTATCTTAAGACCTGGTAAGTATGGGGGAAAGTGAGGATCTAGCCTGCCTTTCCCGTGCAAGTGGTACCATGTGGAAACATCTTTTTATAGAATATTCCCACTAATTGCATAAGAAACAAGAGAAGGTGATCGCCTCTGTGCACACAGGGGACTAGCAGATCCAGGCAATGTACATCCACCTCAGCTAGTGGCACAAAGAGAGGGGAAGCCAGGCCTCAGGGCCTCCTGTTGGAAGAGCACACCTCCCGCCACCTCTGCTCTGGCTGCAGGACAGGTAGTTCCCTACTACTGCTGCAACTGCCACAAACATAGTGACCTAACACGATCTGTTTACTTGCATTTCTGAAGCTCAGAAATCTAAAATGGGTTGTACAGGGCTAAAGTCACAGTGGGGCTGAGGTGTGTTCCTTCTTGGAGGCTCTAGAAGAAAGTCCATCTATTCCCTTGCCTTGTCCAGCTTCCAGAGGCCTCGCCCAGCCAGTGGCTGGTGGCTGGTGGCTGGTGGCTACAGAACTCTGCTCTCATAGTCACATGTCCTTATTTGTCTCTGACCCTCTGCCTTCCCCTTGTAAGGACCATGGTGAGTATGTTGGGTCCAGCTAAATAATCCAGGATACTCTCCCCAGTCTCAAGATCCTTAATTTAATCAAATCTGCAAAGTTCCTTCACCATGTAGGGAACGTACTCACAGGTTCCATGGATTTTGACGCCAGTATCTTTGGAGGCCCATTATCCTGCCTGCTACAGAGACAGAATCGCGTCTCATAGAATCTCAGGATTCAGCTGCCAATTTGCAGGAAATACACAAAAGAGAGAGGATCATATTGAACTGCAACAAAAGAATGCAATCCTAAAATGCCAGATAAATTGTAAGGAAATAAGAGACAGTGGTGAAGTTGGAAATTAAGAGTCATTTAAAATATTTAGTACATTTTAAAAGATCCTCAGTGCCTAGATATGCACATGGGTGATAAACTATGGAGACATGCAAAGAACTGGTTATTATAACAATTCAAGGAAGTAATTATTTTCTAAAGGAGAAAGAGTGTGTGATTGGAATAGAGGAGCTCCAGGGAGAATGGCAAGGTCCTATGGATTGGGTGGAGATTAAGGGATATTGGCTTTATAATATTTTAAGATTAAACAAAACACACTCACACACCAGCACACTACCCAAAACTGAGCAAAATGTTCTAAGTACATTGTGCTTCACTTACTTCCGTTTAAGATCATATGTGGTTTTCAGCAGCCATATTATACTGTTGGCTCATTATAAAATTTACTGTTGACAAAAAGACACAGGTTTTGCCTAAATATTAATACTCATCTTCCAAAGAAGTATCTCTACATTCTCACATGCAAAGGGAGTCAATTGTTTCCTCTTTCAGAGAATACCACCCAAATGTACATGGTGCTCAATATGTACAGGTTTCTTGAAAAGAAAAGAGAAGTGGTATTTTCTTGTCATTTTGTCTATTATTCTTCTTGAGACTATTATGAATCAGAAAAATATTGATTAATAAAAGATGAAAAGAAAAGAGCAACTATCAAAAATGCATGTTGCATTTTTTCCAGAGGCTCTGCCTGTGATGCTTCCCTGTTGAAGAAACTATCATGAAAGGGACGGAAACCACCAACACCTAAGGCCAAAACAAGGAAACAACACCACCTTCGTTACAATTACAAGGCAACACAGAAACAGAAGCGTCAACAGAAGTGTCATATATGGAAATGCTAAGCTTTGTTTCTTGCATTTGTCAGTAATGTAGACTGAAGGGAAGGGCTTCCTCTTCAAACTGGCTTAGCACACACATCTACACCTGCTTCTACCAAAATCCCACCAAATTAAAGAAAAAATATCAAAAGTTAGAATAAATGCCTGTCAGTAATGGAAAGTAAAATGATCCCATTGGAAGAGAGAACACTGGGGAGTTTCTGGAAGCTGTAAGCCAATGGTGATGACATTGACAGAGAAAACCCACAGAACTGAAGAGCCGTCCATAAAATAAAAGCAGGGTCATTACAAAGCATGGGGTTCTCCCAGTAGTAGTCCAGAAAACCACATGGTCTCAGGCATTATGAGTTGGGAAGATGAGTGACTGTGGCGGTGCCCACGGAGTAATTAATTAAAGTCATGTTGAACAGCTGTGCCACTTCCTGACCCCCAAACTGCTGGGCCCTGGCTTGCCCCAGGCTGAAGCTGGCTGCACCGTTTCCCGAGTGCAGGGAGATCTGCCTTGGGAGACCCAAGAATGCAAGTCGGGCTTACGTGAGACGTGGGGCACTGCCTCGGCGTATTCCGTGGTGGACAAGGACTCCCCACAGGCGGCAGGTGAGCTTCGCAGGCACACAGGAGAAACCCTTGCTCACTTGCTCACATAAGCTGGTGCGATGAGCATCCACAGCCGCAGCCTGGGGATCGATCGCTTTTACCCGCTGCGCGGAAAGCTCAGCGTTGACACATCTTAGCAAAGCCGTGTTGAGAAAGTGCTCTCTCATCTGTAGACGCTGCAAAAAAGAAGGTAGAGTTATTCCAGCTTTGCCTTACCAACTGCAGTGCTAGGAAACTAACCCAATCTCTTGGCCTCCGTATCTATAAGGTGAGGTTAGCAAACACATCCAGCAAGGCCACCGAGAAGAAAGCAGGGGCGCAATGACTGGCATGCGGTGCACTCTCCAAGCACAGCCGTGGACCAAGCTTTCCTGCTGTGCTTCACTTTGAGTTCCAGTTCCCAGCCCCACCCACAGTCCCCAGCAGGGCAGCCTGGCTCTGCCACATGGGCCCTGTCCCAGCTGCAGCCGACGGGACCTGCGTGGGCCCAAGCCTGAAGATGAGCTGATGCGGTGCCTGCCCAGCCACAGTCATGGTCTGTTTCCTGAGGATCTAAACTAAGAGAGGCAGAGACTGAGAGAGTTAGAACTTCATCTGTGCTCCCAATGAACTATGAGAGACATTCCTGGTGGTAAAATTCTGGAGATACCTTGATTCCCAACTGCCCTGGGATCATTTTTAAGCCATCCTTTGGATCTGATGAGCTCAGTAACATTAAAATAGTCTCCCTTTTCTTGAGTCAGTTTAAATGTGTTTCTGTTTCTACAGCCAACAAGTCCCAGGTCCAGATAGGGCTGATGGATGTCAGTTTCCTCCCTGTCACCATATGGTAGGAAACCCACAGGGGAGTGGAGGTGGCTGTCATCTTCCCAAGGTCTTATCGTGAGTCAGGGATGGATCCGGGCACGGGACCAAGCTCTCCTGACCTACAAACCAGACCTGTTGGTAGATCTCATATTTATCTCCTATGTTTAGTTAATGAGAAATTTCATTTGACAGGCTATTAATTATTTCACTCAGCATGAGTATTGAGCAACTGCATCATCTCATAAGAACAAGTAAATATGGGACATTTTAGAACTGACCTTGTCACTATTAATTGTGCCTTTAAATAGTCAACACTATATAATAAAGCTTTATTTTTTTAATCTCAAAAGATTGGTTCATACCCAGCATTTTGGAAATCTCTATTAAATAAATAGTGAATAGCAACAATGCTAACAACAACAAATAATAAAAGCTAACATTATTGAGAGCTTATTATGTGGCATTTTATAGATGAGGCCCAGAGATTAATTAATTTGCCCAACTCACACACCCAGTACGTGGTGAAGTTGGAATTTGAACCCACACAACGTGGGTGTGGTAGACACCAGACTGCCTCACCAGACCCCTGTGAGGCTGGTCCACACCCACCAGCTGCTGTGAGTGCTGGCTGCTGATGGCACCTCCCCTAGGACATCATGTGAGCCCTCCCTGTGGCTCACTGACAATGTCTTACAGATATGAGGTACAAAAGACTGACCTCAGCCTCAGAGAGGTATCAATTTGGTGTGCTGTAGGTTCTGGAGCCCTTTCCGCATGAGCCAAGTGCCACAGACTGAATGTTTGTTCCCCCCAAATTCACATACCTAATCCCCAGTGGGGTGGTCTTAGGAGCTGTGACCCTTGGAAGGTGATTAGGTCATATGGCTGGAGCCTTCATGGAGGAAATTAGTGCCCTTATAAAAGAGACCCTAGAGAAACTCCTTGCCCCCTTTCACCATGTGAGATTACAGAGAGAAAGTGGTCATGTATGAACCAAGAGGCAGGCCCTCAGCAGACACCAAAGTTGCCGGCACCTTGATCTTGGACTTCCCAGCCTCCAGGACTGCGGGAAATAAATTTCTGTTGTTCATAAGCCACCTAGTCTATGGTATTTTGTTATAGCAGCCCAAATGGACTAAAACGCCACAGGAAGATTTCACTATGACTACACCGTTCCCAAGTCACTTTCTCTTTCACAGGTTCTTCCTGAGGGGTGCTGCCTCTGTGGCCACGTGTACCTGAATCTCTGTCTCAGACCTTGCTTCTTGGGAACTTGGCCCAAGACAGCTGATATCAGAATTGGACATAGAAAGCAGATTCTGAGGATTGGATGCTGAGATGAGATCACTCTCTCACCCCACACAGATAGATTCCAAGCCCCTGATCTGTGCCCTCCCTCGAGAAGACCACCCCATTGTTTTGGGGAAAGTTTGTCGTCTCAGACCCCAGCATCCTGGGAGGGCAGCAGTTCATGCCGACTGGGTCGGACACACCTGGGGTATATTTCCTGCCTGTGGGCCTGGGCCACACACTCCCTGAGGGCACACATGGATCCTGGGTAACATCACCCCAGTCCCAGGGAGCCCCTGGATGGCAAAGGAGCTGTGGCCGTGGGAACAGGACCATGGGACCCACTGACCCTACCACACACCACCATCGGAGGCTGGAAACCTGATGAAATAATGACATTAACCCTTTGCACTCGCTTGCTTTTTTCTCGGTTCCTTTATTCTACTCGGGATTTAATTTTTTAAATACCCTAGATTTTACAAAGCGCGGCAGTAGAATAAAAAACTGGAGTTTCTTTTCATACAAACTTATTTATTTGAATTTTTTATATTTCAAATTATTGATACATTCAAAGAGTAATTTTAATCTCTATAATTTTACATGGTGTGATATTTTTTGAAACATTCACCACATGAAGACCTGGTTTACATTCACATGTTTCGCAAATATAAATCGTCTCTCTTCTTCCTCCTTTGATTTTTCTGTTAGAACAAACAACACAATCTTTGTGTTTTTGTTAGGGTGAGGTGTGATTATATGGAGCTTTCCATCTAAATGTTGCTCTAAGTTAGTGGATAATAATCTACCCCTGGAAGTTAGTGTACCATCTCTGCATTTACATTTTACTTGTCCTTTCATGCTAATTAAAACAGGAAAAGATACTGGAAAAATAGACAAAAATCCCCCTTCCTCCCCCGCGGTGAAACTACGTGTCTAGTGTGGCTCAACATACAAGCTGCTACCGATGCTAAACGTGTCGAGTCATACTCGACATCCGAGTGCAAAGGGTTAAAGGTCAGCTGAGGTTCTGGCTTGGAGCTGATGCCCCGTGAGGGAAGGAGACTATCCCTCAGGATGTGACACTCATTAAATCTATGGTCTCCATGTGGTGCCACATCCTCAAGGGAACAATTGCCAAGTCTGGAAAACAAGGAAGACTGGGAGTGGCCTCCCTGGCCACCTCTCTCCCAGGGACCCATGGGGCACCTGTATTTTCCATCTCCACAATATAGACTGTGGCCAGTCTTAACTAAGAGATTAGAGGTCCTTTTACCAAGAGGTGTGATGCTGCTAACAGGAAATGTAGAAAGAATCCTTCTAAATAGGAAGCAATTGCTGATTTCTGGTCACTGGGCTCTTTGCGCTAGAAGGTCAGTAGCACATAAGCAGCCATCTCTTGGGCAGGGGTGACTTTCCCTGAGCACTAGGAAGTCAGTGCAGCACTCTGGCTATACAGTGTAGCTCCCAGGTAACCCACCTGGGCGTCTCCTGGTGCCCAGTGACCAGCTTTAATAGTAATAGAGCAATATAGAAACTGGAGCCAGATAAGGGCTTGGCAACCGGGGTTTCTGACCCATCAAGGATGAGAGTTGGGTTGACCCACCAGCTGATCCACCCAGACCAGCCAAAGCCCTGGTGTGAGAGGAATTTAGTATGGGCAGCCTTAGGGCCATCTTGACCATGGTAGGTATAATTTCTCCATCAACCCTCTTATCGTAAGTGTCCCCAAGACATGTGAGTGTGGAATCATGGGCTCTGTAAATTTAACCTGGGAAGTAAGTGGGCTTGAGCACTGCACAGGGCAGAGTGTCCTGCCCACTCAGCTTCCCTCTACCACGCAGGCACCCCCATTCCCCACCTGTTGCGAGTGGGGGCTGAGAGATCGCAGCCAGCCCTGTCTCTGAGGAATTGTCCTCTGTTGGTCCGAACTGCATCATGGGGAAGGGTGTGGCCCACAGCCCATGCGTGATTGACATAAGGGCACAGAGTCCCGCCCCCTTGACCCCAAAGCCTGCAACTCCGCAGCTGGTGTATGCCCTCCCTTGATAAATCACAAGCGCTCGAATCCTCATTTTCAACTTTGTGCCTAAGGAACCCAGTGTAAGCTGCTGGGTGCTAGGTTAATCCATGTTTAGTCATTCCCAGAAGAAGGAAAACACAGCTTTTGACTTTGCAGTTGGCTTTTACTACTCATCTTAAAGTTCTACTGGGGCTAATACCATTATGAACCACAGCTACATACAGCACACAAGAGTAAAAGGAATAATAATGATGTTCTGAATGACTGAGATGGCAAAGGTACCAGCATGATATAATTGCTCTATTAAAAAAATCAATATCTGACTGCATGCAACACTGTAACACTGTCATCCATAAATGCCTCCCTAATTACTTGAGAGTCTAAACAAATTGTTTCAATTCATTCACATTGTCACTTGTTAAAATCGTATCCTATTTGAGGTGAGGGATGTACTTTGGTCCATCTTCTCAAAAGAAAAATGTCTCCTATTTCCTACTGACAAGATTGTTTTCTTCGTGTTTTCTGGGAATTTGTCATCAAAACTTGAAAAGAAGCACTTTAATTATATTTTTTAAATCATTTCTTACTTGTCAACCATAATCGTGACAACTTGTCAATTACATAGTTTTGCTCGTGATTTAGAAACATGGAAATCTTTGCAGGAAGTTTCCCCCACAGCAGGAATTTTGTTGTTTGTCTAGCTGTGCATCTGTTTTCACGTTATACAAATCAAAGACCAGAGGGCTGGGTTGGGTTACCCAGTTCACAATCATTGATACAAAAAGAATAAAAATAAACAAAAAAAACAAAGAAAACCCAACAAAGGTTTAAGAGATGGACTCTCAGAAACAACTCTGCACCTGCTTCCTCCAAGCCCAGCCCCACCTGCTGGGTCTTGCATTCCCTTGAGGTCCTCACAGGAATTGTTTGGGGCACCCAGAGGTGGAGCTGGGATCCCTATTTTTAAAGTGAAGCAGGGTGGGGACAAAAACCTAAAACCTCTGTCCTTAGCCTAAACTTTCCCTGAAGCTGTAATTTAAAAGTGGGGATGAAGTGCAGGATGCGGAGGAGTGCAGAGATGCACCACACATCCAAAAGAGTCATGCGCCACCCACGGCCAGCACAGCCCATGAAAGCCACCCCCACAGCCCCTCGTGGTGCATCTTCCTACCCATGGCCTGGGAAGAAGGATACAAGGAGGTTTTTACACTTCTGGTTAGACTCACTAATGAGCCACTTTTGTCAGTTTTTAGACCCAAGAACAAACACCAACATGACCAAGGATCATGTTAGTCAAAACAACTTAACTATCACCCTATTACAAAAGGAGAAAAAGGTAACCAAAGTGTATGTGAACTAGCAATATTTATGTTTTCTAAAATATTGAAATATTATAAATATACAAAAACAGGAAAAAAAGATAGCAAACACCCACTTAGAGATTATCCTGTCACTAAATATTGAAAAGTTAACTAGTTACCATAAAAAGACAATATACTTAATATCAGCTTTTATAACTGCTCTCTGATCCCATTCGCAAAAGTCACTACTTTTCTGAAATGTATCATTCTTGCATTTAAATTTTGTATTTTATATGTTTATCTACATAAATAATAGAGTGGTCTGATGTGATGTTAAATTTATATACTGAATATTTTCTTCAGTAACATATCTTTCTATTCCAATAGAAAAGAAAAATATTTTTAATTTATTTAAGATAAATCCATATAGTATATATGGATTTAATTTATTCATTTTGACTGCTCCATAAAAATTCCATCACATGCATGCATTGGAATTTCTTTAGCAATTCCCTACTGATAGAAATTTAGGTTGTTTCAAAACATAGAGTTATTTATACTCATATAACCACAATTTTCTAATATTTACCATCCTTTTGGAATATACTCTCCAGGGATATATACCTCTCTCTATATATACATTTATAATATAAGTTATATGTACTATATAGTATATATATTTTACCAAATGATATATATGTGTATGTGTATATACACATACATACATATATTTTTTTATATTTATTTTATTATTCATATTTATTCATTACTGAATTTTATTTACTACACTTTATTTAATATGTTTAAATCTATGACCCCTGCTGAGACTAGCCTTGGGTTTTCCTTGCCTACACTGTCCTTGTCTAGTTTAGAGATGGGCTCTCCTAGCTTCATAAAAGCAGCTGAATGTTTTCCTGCTCTTTTAGTTTTCTGGAATAATATGTACTTAATAGGAGTTACCTAATTCATGAAGGTAAAATTGCCAATAAAATCATCTGTCCTTGGTATATTTTATGGGTAGTTTTGAGAATTAATTCAAGGTTTTGTTTTCTTCTTGTGTCAGTTTTGGTATTTAATTTTAAAAAATTGCCATTGACAAAATGTTTTGTGATATTGGCTTATCCTTTTAAAATCTGTTCTATCTTTAGCTATGTCTCCATTTTTATCCAGGTTTAATTTATATCTGTCATTGATTGGTTTGGCCTGAGATGAGTCAATGTTCACACATTCTTTACAAAGCATTAGGTTTTTATAGTTGTTGTTCACCTTTGCTAAGGGTATTTATTCTACATTTCATTAATTTATTGTCTTATTTTTATTGTTTTTTCCATTCAGTGTGTTCCACTATTGTTTTCCTATAATTTGAACTCAAGGTTTTGTTTATTAGTTTTCCATCTTTCTTCTTCTATATTACATAGATTTGAGACTAAAGTTTTCTACAAGAATATCTTAAACTGAATCCTAAAAGATTTGGCATATAATACTTCTATTATAATTTGGTTCCAAATTTCTTACATTTCATTATGATTTCCTTTTTTGGCCTATGAGGTATAGAAAAGTGTTTTTAATAGTTATGTCCAATGAATGACTATTTTTATCTGAGTATTATTTGTTGATTTTGAGTTTTCATATTAGTCAGAGTCAGAGAATGTATTTTCTATAATATTAAAAAGGCTTCTATATTCAGAAAATGACAGGATTGAAAATAATCACAGCATTAATCTTCACAGACCTTGAGAAGTACAGAGCAAGAGCAGAATGTTCTAAAAGGCCAATGGAACTTTAGCAGAACAAGCCACGTCAGACGGTGCCCCCAACCTTCTGTCCTTCTTTGCCTGCTTATTTCACTTAGGACAATGTCCTCAAGTTGGCTTCATCCATGCCGTTGCGAATGGCAGGAGTTCCTTCTTTGTGAAAGCTGAATAATAGTATATGTCTAGATATGTACGTGCATTTCCGGACACTCAGGTTGTTTATATCCAAAAGCAAGATTGCTGTTTTACATGGCAGTTCTATTTTTATTTTATTTTGAAGAGATCTCCACGCTGCTTTCCATATGGCTACGCCAATTTACAATCCCACCAACAGCGTGCAAGGCTTCCCTCTTCTCCACGTCCCACCAATACTTGTGATCTTTTATCTTTCTGACAACAGCCATCCCAACAAGTGTGAGGTTTTGCATTTACCCGAAGATTAGTGCTGAGCACTTTCTCATACACCTGTTCGCCATCTGCACGTCTGCTTTTGAAGAATGTCTATTTAGGTTCTTTGCCCATTTTTTCATCCGGCTATTTGGAACTTTAGCAGTTCTTTGCCGATTTTTTCATCCGGCTATTTGGTTTTTGCTATTGACTTTTATGGGTTCCTTACATATTTTGAATGTTAACCCCTTACTGTCCATATGGTTTACAAATATTTTCTCCCATTCCATAGGTTGCTTTTTCACTTTGTTGATTGTTTCCTTTGCTGTAAAGAAACTTTTAGTTTGATGTAGTCTCACTTATTTATTTTTGCTTCTGTTGCCTGTGCTTTTGGTGTCTAATCCAAAACATAATTGCCAAGACCAATGTCAAGAAGGTTTTCCCCTACACTTTCTACAGAGATTTTTATGGTTTGAGGTCTTATGTTTAAGTCTTTAATCCATTTTGAATTGACTTTTGTGTATGGTGCAACAAAAGGATCCATTTTGCATGTGGATATCCAGTTTTCTCAGCATCATTTATTGAAGAGTCCCTTCTTTCCCCATTTGGTGCCTTTGTTGAAAATTAGTTGATTATATATGTTTGGGTTTATTTCTGGGCTCTCTGTTTTGTTCCATTGATCTGTGTGTCTGTTTTTATTCTGGTAGTATAAGTTTTTTTCATTACTGTAGCTTTTATATATGAATAAATAGAACTAATAAACAAATTCAGTTAAGTTGCAAGATATAAAATCAACATTCAAAAATCAGTTGCATTTCTATAAACTAATTTTAAACCATCTGAAAAAGAATCAAGAAAACAATCCTATTATAATAGCATTCAAAATATATTTAAAATGCTTAAGAATAAGTTCATCCAAGGAGATAAAAGACCTGTACACTGAAAACTATAAAATTTGATCAAAGAAATTGTAGATGACACACACAAATGGAAAAGCATCCCATGTTCATGGATTAGAAGTAATATTGTTAACATGTCCAACTACTCAAAGTAATCTATAGATCCAATGCAGTCCTTATCACAATTTTGATGGCATTTTTCTCAGAAATAGAAATAGCAATCCTAAAATCCACACAGAACCACACAAGACTCTAAATAGCTAAAGCAAACTTGATGAAGAACAGAGCTGGAGGGATCACATCTCCTGATTCCAACGCTGTCCTTTTAAATAGTTCCAGCTATGTAGTTCCAGACAGCTGAGAAATTCTGAAGTGAAATACTTCATTTTAATGCAGTTCCAACCAAGATAGCATTTATCCTGATGTTAGAAAATGTTATATGATGCCCAATGGAAAATATCCACCGATTAATAGTCAGCGGAATGAACCAGGCAGCCAAGTCTCCGGGCTTTGTGAGCCCTTACCATGGCTGTCACGTTTGATGTTGGGACCCTCCTCCAGGATGCCATGAGTATTTGCTGCTATGGACAGCCCCAGAGGGCTTCTCCGAAGGTGGCCGGGCCAACACCACAAGGCCACAGTCTGTGACTAGGGGAGGAGGACTATTTAAGGCCAAATCAGCTTAAGGACCGTCCTTGAAAACAGGACCTTATCCTCCCAGGAACTCTGAGGTCTCCTCTCCTGTTTTCAGCACAAATCAGATGGAACAGTGGAACATTCCTGGGCTCCACCTCAAAGCAGACACAAGAGGCATGGTTAATGTTATCACCGGGGAAAGAAATGAGACCTAGAAGTATGGAGAGGAGGAAGCATCCGCTCATGGGAGGAAAGTGTAGGGCCTGGGTGTCCCATGCACATGGAGGATACTATACCCTTTATTCTCTAAGTGCAGGCATCACTGGCAGGTGTGGTGGGCACAGCAGTGCACCGCCCCCACAGCACCTGCACCCCCACGTGCAGGGGGCTCTCTGCCCGCTTGCTGTCGCAACCGTTTTTATCTATTGTTCACTAAGTAGTGGTTCAGAAATTAGTTCTGGGATGAAGTTAAAATCAAAATTTGATTGCTCGGACCAGGTTATACCCAGGAAGAATATTCTCCTGAAAATACCTATGCTTTAATTTTTAAATTTAAATTTAAATTATAATTTAATCAGAGGGGCTGCCTAAATTTAGAAGTGATGAGGCTAGGCAAGAAGACGGGAGAAAATGGACTTGAAATGAGCTGCTGTGTGCAGCGAGTCTTCCTCCTTACGCCGTGTGATCCTCCAACAAGACCAATGTGTCAGTAAGCACAAGGACCCTCATTCTGTGGGAGAGTTTTACTGGGATTCAGAAAGATCCAGGGACTGGCCCAGGCACAGCCTAGATATGAACTGTCCCTCTGCCTCCAGAAGCCACCATTCTAGACTGATTCCCAAGTTCAGAAAAGTGCTGGCCAAATCTCATTCCACCGGGGAGAGAAACACGACCTCCTAGGTGCTTGTTAACACGAAGACTCCCCAGGAGGTGTGTTGGGAGATGGTGGCTGTTTCGCTAGTTTGGTACTTACGCCCAAGCCTGTTTTCTCCTTCTGGCCTTCACTCTCTCCGTCTGCCTGGCTCAGACCTCTTCTCTTCATTTCCCATCTCCTCTAGCCCCTGGGGCTTCCCCTTAGCTGAGGGGCGCCTCTCTGAGAAACCAGCACCTCCTTGTGTAGTGGGTTGAATGAATGACAGCTCCACCCGGAAGTGATTCCACCTGGAACATCAGAATGTGACCTTAATAAGGGCTTGGCAGATGCAATTAAGGTAAAGCTCTTAAATGAGATTATCCTGGCTCAGGGTATAAGCGTTCTTACAAGAGACAGAAAATCAGACACAGAGAGGACACACCACGTGATGACGGAGGCAGAACCAGTGATGCATCCACAAGCCAGGGAGCACCAAGAATTGCCAGCAACACCACAAGGTGAGGTAGAGGCCTGGGAAGAGTCTCCCTTGCAGGACCCAGGAGCATGCAGCCCTGCTGACACTTGATTCTGAACTTGCGGGCTCCAGAACTGGGAGAGAATCAATCTGTATTGTTCTAAGCCTCCCAGTTCCCTAGGAAACTGGCACACCATGTTCCCTGCTAAGTGTTGTTTACCGCCTGGTCACAGCAGCTCCCACAGGTCAGGCAGTGCCTGTGCATTCTTTGCCATCGATTCCCAGAGACTGGTGCAGGGCATGGCACATCCCGGATGCTCAGAAAATGCCCATGAACAGCCACTGTCACTGACCTGGGTTCTCTTGCATCACGTCCCCCTGTCTTTGAGACTTCAGACCACAGCAGTAGCCTCTCTCATTTACTGTGAACTAACCACACGCCAGGTATTTTGCAGGCAGCCAGTATCCTAGGCGGTCCCTCTCAATCGCTCATGACAGGCATCGCTCTCCCCATCTTGCATAAGCAGCGAGGTCAGACACCCCAGTCCAAGCCTCCTGGTATTGCCCCTGGATGGGTTTGAGTCACATTAACCCAACTTCTGAATATGTGGCTTCTATTCATTTAGTTGGAACTGATGACAGAGGTAGTGAGTTATGTTTGTCACCTCATATTGAATGCACTTTAATCTGTCACTTTGTCTTTCGTGCTGAGCTGCAGCCAGCCTGGTAGGAGGAGGCACTGTACCAGCAGGGACTAAGGGAATGCCCAGAATGGAAGTGACACTGTCTCCTTCTGACACCAGATTATTGATGCCACAGCAGCTGCATCAGTTTCTGAAAAGTCTCCCGGCCCCATGGACCTGTGCTACTTGCCAGGTAATGAGTCTGACCCAGGTACAGGGACATCTGGGCACGTCCTCCCACAGTGCTTCCCACTGGCGAGCTGCTCTCAGCTTCCTGCCCCATTCTTCCTATGGAATCCTGCACTCCTTGGAGGCTTTTTGCTTTTTTCCTTATTGTGACTATATCAGACTCTACTGTATATGTCCAAATCTCAAAACGATTAATGGAATCCATTGCAGTTAAATCAATACCTTATTCATTGTTTGCACATCTTTTGCAGGGGAGGCAGACACTAAAACAAAGCATTTGCCAATATTTTTTATTGGATGATAGCCAGAGCGGTGGGCAAGTGTGTTTAATTTCCCTTCTTTATGAGTTTCCAAGGAGACCAGTCAGATAATGAAGGACATGTTCTGTGAAGCATGCGCCTTCACCTTTCTCAGTCGGTTCACTATTAAATCACACTCACGCACAGCGATGTCTGCACTGACTTCACATGTGCCTCCGATGGTGCAGCTTTAACCACCATGCTATCTGGGTGCCCTGGGCTCCCAGCAGCTGCTCTGCTGGCAATAGCCACACCGTTCTCCAAATAAAAGAAAAGAAGCCCATGAGAATAGGGTCAGATGCGAGCTGTCACAGAGAGTTCCAACCCCACTTGGCCATTACTTGTTCCTATGCATTATCAAAGTGATGCAAACACCAATAATCCGTATTAACTCTCGCACGCAAAGTCCCATTTCAGTCCTAACCACAGAACACAAAGTCTCTTTTCATCTCAAATGTGTCAGTGAGAATCAGCATTGACCTTGGTGAGCGGAACTGGCAAACAGCTTTCATGCCAGATTGCACCAACATATAAATCGCCTCTTGAAGGAAGCTGACACTTGGGAAGCTGCCTGGGCCAACAGACCAAGCTGCCCCTAGTGTTGCCACACACCTGAACATCTGGGCTCCGTTCCAAACACCCAGGGCCCCTATGGGACCTCATGGCCCCTTGGAGCCCAGCGTGCCCAGTGCACGGGCGCTGAGTGGCCTCTCAGGCTTCTCTAAGCTTACAAGGGATGCTCAGGAACAAATGCTGGGCTTTGACTCTGTTCTCAGAAAGGAGGATTTGAGTAACCCAGCTCCCCTACTCACACTACCCAACAAGGTTGGCAATTAAACAATCCCAAAAAAGAGCCTCTTTGATGTTTAGTTCAAATTACCCTTCAGTGACCTGCTCTTGTTTTTTTTTAGGCTGATGTTTTGGAACACTGACCAGCTCTTTACTTTGCTTAAAACAGTCTTTAATTACCAACAGTTCTTTCATAATAGGATACAGCAAATTAAAGATATTGTTGCTATTTTAATGAATACTAGATATCTCTTTTTTTTCTCACATTCATTGACATGGTCTTTAACCCAAGCCTGACATGAAAATGGGTACTTGGATTGGGACAGGCAAACAGTGGAGAAGGTGACTGGTGTCTCCAGTGTGTCTCCCCAAACTATACCTTTCTGTGCCCTTTCCTCTCAACCACTTTTGTTCTCCATCTCCCCTCTGCATCCCATTTCCTACTTAACCTTGCTTTCAATAAAAGAACCCCAAATTTTTTTAAAAAAGGATAATGAAGATTAAGGTTTTTCACTGTTGAATGTCTAAGACCAAATCAGTAACCACTTACCCACGTGTGGCCCCTGCTGGCTGCCCACCTCTGACTGCCTCCTTCTTGCTCCAGAACACGGTGACCCCTCTGGCTCCTCACCCAATTTGGTGCTTGGACACCAGCCTTAGGGCTCTCCCGCCCTCCTTGGAAAGTCGCTCTCCCAAGTTCTGTTGCTGCCTCTGGCCCTATCACCTGGATGCCCGTGATGAAGCCAGCAGAAGCTCTGTCTCCACCTGAGTCTGCCCCCTTCTTACCTGAACCAGTTAGTGTTCAGAGTCATGGCCACTCTCAGAGTTCAGCCTGGGGACCTCTTTGAGTAAGCCACACTGTTCTCCAAACATTGTTCTCCACCCTGGGGACTAGGGGGAGGAATTTCTAACACCAGCTGACTACAGGAAATTCCAACTGAGTGCTTCTCCTCCTGCCTCCCTCCCCACCCACAGCACGGCGGCCTCTCCTCCTATCAGTGTTGGTGGAGGGCGTCTGCCTGCCCTGTGGTCAGAACAGGGAGCTTGTCTATGGCGGTTCCATCCTGGATGCACCTGACCTTGCCTGATCTTGGAAACTAAGCAGGGTCAGGCCTGGTTAGCACTTGGATGGGGGAACAGGGAGCTTCTGGCTTCCTTGTGGTGGCCCTGGAAGAGTGTAGCAGGATAAGGGAGGTCACAGTAGGATTTTTGGTAGTGAGGTTTTTTTCTACTCTTTCCAATCAGGCATAATTGGAGAGGAGAGAAAATGTAGATACAACCAAAGCACAGAAGCAGAGAGTGCCTCTGCTCTCAAGCCACATCTCTCTATCTTCATTCATCCCTCATCCCTCCCTCTGGTCTCCATCCCCTCCTCGTGTACCCCACTCCCCTACTCCCTCCTCTCCAGGCAGCACAGGGCCCTCAGTCTCTCTCACTACCTGGGGGTCCTCAGAAGGACTCCACCCAGCAGAGCAGAGCCACAAACTCCAAGAGTTGCAAGTGCAGTGCGTTTTTTTCTGCCTGTGCTTCAAATCTTTAAAGTATTTGCCCACATTTCAAATTGAGGACATAAATATGTGCATTTCCATCTTTTCTTCATAAATTAGAATATCTGGCAAGCCTCGAACTGCATTTTCACATGACATCCCTAGGCTGGAGCCAAGGGGTGACCCCTCTGTGTCTCACCCTGCATGCAGATTTCAGCCCTCTCCCTGCCCCGTAGGCAGCCTCTGTGGTTTATTAACTGGTAGGAACTGAATGTTTGTGCCTCACCCCCCAAAAAGCCCTCCTGTGTTGACACTGAATCCCCAGTATGATGTAATTTGGAAGCAGGACTTTGTGATAAACTGGTCATGGAATGGAGCTCCACGAATGGGATTAGTGCCAAAAAAAGAAAGAAAGAAAGAAAGAAAGAAAGAGAGAGAGAGAGAGAGAGAGGGAGGGAGGGAGGGAGGGAGGGAGGGAGGGAGGGAGGAAGGAAGGAAGGAAGGAAGGAAGGGCCAGAGAGCTTACTTTCGCTCTCACCATGTGAGGACACAATGAGAAGTCAGCTGTCTGCAATCCAGAGAGGGCCTGAGCCAGAACTCAACTATTCTGACACCCTGATCTGGCACCTTCAACTTCCAGAATGGTGAGAAATAAATTTCTGTTGTTTGTAAGCCACCTAGACTATGGTATTTTGTTTAGCAGCCCAAATGGACTAAGACACTAACCACCAAATCAGCCAGCTAGCAGGTGGTGCGCCCCTGGCAGGTGGGATCCCTCATCAAGAATGGAGTGATCAGAGACCCTCTGAGGCACTGGCCTCAGTGGATAGCCCCCCGGGATGACCTGGACCTTATGTCAACTAAAAATAAAATCCTAGGTTCTCTGCTAACTGAATGGACCTCTCTCAGCCAAGGGGGACCCCAGAAACACCTTGAAACTGAGTTTGCAGCCATGCTGGGATGGAAGAGATAGAGCACAATGACAAACACACATAATCTCCCTGCTTCATAAATATTCATGACTCCTCCTATAGTGTGTCGAATATGTATATTTGACCAACCTCTCAATATAAAATCCTACTCCTTTTGGCTTCCCCTCCAAAGCACGTGTGCCTGGCTTCTGGCTGGCTTGGCTTCCCTACCTGTGGGAACGGCTGCCCAGCAGGCTGCTACCCTTGGTGAGAAGTAAAGCTCTCCTTTCTCCAAAGGATAAGCTTTGTTTTTGTTTCTTTTTTAGTTAACATTTACGTAGTACCCGAGCTCTGATTTAGTGGGTCTGGGGTCCAGCCTGAGCACTGGAGTTGTCAGACAGCCCAGACAATTCTCATGCACCAGCAGCACGTGAGCCATGGCCTGACGACCCCTTCTCGTCCTGGACAGTGAGCCGCTGTCTATCGAGTCTCTTTCTAGTCTAAAACTTCACTATTGTCAGATTTCTTTCCTTAGTCTGTTGGGCATCTCAAGAGAAAAAAGAATATGTTAGTCTACATGATTTAACATATACCTTGAGCTTTCATTTTAGTTCAAATGAGCCTTGTAAGAAATAGACAGAAAATGTACTTTTTTAGAGTTTCTCCGGTTAACAAAAAAATAAAAATAAATCACCTGGAGAGATATAAGCTCCAAGCTCTTAGAGGTAACATTTGCATTTCAATGGTGGCACTAAATTGCTTAAAGGTGACATTTAGGAGTTAATTATTTGGTAGGTAGAACAATTTCTTGTACCTAGAGGTAGTTACTGCCAAGAATGACTAGAATTGAGTAAAGTTAAGCAACCAGGTAGTAGAGATTTATTTATATGGGTTTAAGAAACAAGCAAAAAACAAAAACAAAAACAGCCATCCTTTGGACAGTGGCAATGGGACAGTGAGTGATGAATGGAGGAGAATTAAAGGACAAGGAGGTAACATCTTGTTAATCGTGAAGTGAGGGATAAACTTCTCCATGTGGGTTATCTCATTTATGCACACATCACCACCAATGGGTTCTAGGATAAGTCTCAATTGACAGGTGAGGAAACAGAAACCTTCAGAGGTTAAGTAATTTGCCCACACAGCCAGGAAGGGACAAAAAGCTGGGTTGTAGACAAGTGTGCTCCCCACCCGCAGAGGGGTGTGAGGGGAGGCGGGACATAAATCTGTGTGCCCAAAGAGCTGGCATCGCTCGGTGCCACCTGCTAGCCAGGCGCTGTGTCCAGAAAGAGGCATGCAAAGACAGAGTCCATGGGACCAGGGAAGGGCAGAATCTGCAGCAAGAAAAGTCAGCTAAGTTCGCAAAACCTATCCCTATCTCAACCTGTAAATATTTGCTTATTTACAGTCCTATGGAGCAAAACATCCAGCCCCCTGCTCTTCGCAGGTGAGACTTCCACGGAGAAGCGCTCATCCCAGTCACGCTCAACTGCCCTGTTTTTGCAGGTGCAGGAAGCAGGTTCTCTGCAGATGGCCTCGCCGGCCTGCTCTCACAATCACTCCGCTCCTAGGACCAAAAGTCTGAGAGACGGCCAGCGGTCACGACACACCACCTGGACATCCCTTGGCTGGCCCTCAAATTCCAGCCATCTGCATGCCCCTCACACAGCCAAAGGCACCCTGCAGTGTGCGTGGCAATGGGACGTGGTGGCCTGCCGCCTCTCTCACCCACGCTGAAATAGCTATTTAACCATTACCTCTTCAGGATTGAAACATGTGCCGTGGGGTAATGTCACTTGTGATAGAACGTGTCGCTTCTTAGCATATGGCTGGTGAGCACAACACAAGGAACTTTAGAGGACACAGGTAAGCTGCCGCAGACACTGTCTGGGTCTTTGCACAGTAATCACATTGGAAAGATGCAAGAAGCACGCCATGAAAATATAATGAATGTAGGCACAGCCTGGTGACCTATTTTTCCCTTGTGGTGGCAATTTAATGAAACAGATGCTTGAGAAATTTCCATTTAACTAGTGGGAGCAAATTCTGTCCTTGTTAAGGCACCTCAGGCTTGGGGATGTTTGGAGCCCAGGATGTCTCTGGGCAGCTAAGAGGAGATGAGGGGAAAACATCAGGGGAGCCCAGATCGGGAAACGCGTGTCCACCATGATATTGCGTGGGCTCACTCTCCGCCTCTGCTCTGTGCTTCGTGGATGGCGTCTGGGGTCTGACCACCTAGGCCTTCGTGGATGTACTCCAGTTCCTCATTTCTCTTACCTGGATGTCTTAGGCCAAGCAGAGCAACAGTCCCCAGCGTTTTTGGCGCCAGGGACTGGTTTCATGGAAAACAATTTTTCCATGGACTTGGGATGGGGGGTGGGTGTCACTGGGGGAGGGGTGGGGGGATTGGTGGCCCATTTCCTCACAGGCCACAGACCAGTAATGGGCCAGTAATGGGGGTTGGGGACTGAAGAAGGAGAGAATTGTCACTGATCACCTAGTGTGTAAACAAGACCCCACAAGACCACATATGATATTTGGGATTTTGCTTTTGTGACAACCCCTCTACCAACTTCAGCAAGTGAGAATGGCCCATGGGAGGCACAGTGGGAAGCCCGAGTCTACGCCTGGGACAGTCCGCAGGTTAAATAGAACCTCACTCTGCCCCTGGGCTCCAGCCCACCTAAGCACGCCCAGGCCACTCAGCCTTCTGGTGGGGCGTGTTCCGCACAGGATAGCCTCAGCTGCCAGGCTGTGCTGGGGAAGGGAGACGACTGCGCTTGGCTGTCCCGACGTTGCCACCCTCACACACAGGAGTAGAATGAGGGAGGTATTATAAGGCTCCAAGAGGCACCAAGAGGTTTCCAGTGGATTAGAGCTCCCAGCACCGCTGTCATTATGCATCTAGACTGCACTTGGCCACTCTTCAAAGACACAGCCTTTTTGTGCCTCAGCCGAACCACAGAGTGTGAGGAGCCTGGGGAAACCGTGAGAGCCCAGCCCGCTGGGAAGGCCTGGACGCTCCCATGCTTTGAGGAGGAAAGTGCTGTCTCCAGGGATGGATGTGACCTCAGTGCCTAGAGACCAAGTCCCAGGGCGGTGACACTCACGCTCTTGACTAAAATTAATGCCAAAAGGGCACCTTTTGCTCTTGCAGGCCTACCGCTTTCATAAAAAGGCACATCTCATAATTCATCCTTTTTAAAATCCTGGTTACTTATTATACCTAAGCGTCTAAGAACAGTTGTGGAATTATATTTTCTCAAATTACAGAATAAGCTCCAAATTATAAAATATGCCAATTATAAAGCCTTATCGAAGTGCAGCGCAGGTGGGAAACAGGCTCTGGGGACCTACGGGAGCTCAGTTTTCCCAAAAGGATGATGGAGCTCAACCCACCTTCTTACTTAGGAAATTTCCTCATAGGTGCTAAAAAAATAAGAAGTTTATAACTAGACACCCCATTCAAGGTCACGAAACTCAACTTTACTAAAACAAACAAAAACAACCCACCATCACCATAAGAAAAAGTATAAAAATGCCCACGCACAGTTGGAAGCTGGAGAAGGCAGACCTAAG
>VSMD01141682.1:0-144160 GCA_008750895.1 Mirza zaza | reverse complement strand
TCAACATAAAAATAACATTATTCTGTGCTAACTATGCCAGGCTATGTCATATGTATTAAGATAGCATGAATAAGAGAAAGAGAGAGACTGTCCTCTAAATGAAAAAAGAACTTGAACTGGAATCGAATAAAATCATAGATAAAAGAAAAATATGGCAAAGACTCTTGTGCTTTTCTAATTTGAATTGTCCACCTTTTAGGTAAATGTGCATTCATTAAATATATTCAAACAGTTTAGTAATTTAGAATGTGATTAACTCAAACGCAGCACTAATCTACTTGCAAATCTGGCTCTCTGGGAAATGAGAAAAGATGGAAAGGCTGTTTGAAAATGGTAACATCTGACCTATTACAAGCCTGGGTGAAAAAAAGAAATACTAAGACTGCTGCATCAAAACAAACCCATAAAAGCACAAAACGGGAGTGCAAGCCATTTACCTTTACAACAGCTGCATGGTGCAGATGAATCAAAGCACTGCCAGCAATAAACAGATCTGGTCAATGTCAATTTTCCCCAGGCATCTGGTATTGTCACTAGTGATTTTACTGAAGATTACCCATCAGTTAGTGCAGATTTGTTTTTTAATTGGCCCTTACCGCACCTGCCACATTTTTCTTGTTCTTGGTCCCTGAAGCTTTTGCAGAGAGAAAGAAGGTGGCTATCTGGAGAATATATTCTTAAAGCACACCATGAAGGACGTTCATGAGAACAATTAAGTTTTTAATAAAAGAGAAAAAAGTGCCCTTGTTTAATATAGGGAAAAGGAATATAGGGCAATTATTAGTGCATTAGGAAGAAGTAGCCGAAGCATCTGCATTATTGTAATTTCAGCTTTAGAAAGTGATCATTTTCACAGTGTTTCTTTTTAATTTCAGATAATAGTCAAGTATGACACGCTGGAAGTAAATTATGAACAGGTGGGCAGGGTGTCTGGAGGGCAGCACCACTCATCGGGTTGACAAAGCAGCAAGACAGATCACAGGATAACCGGCAGGTGGACAAGGAAGCAGCAGGCATAATGATCTGCTACATAGTATGTGGCGTTAATTACAGCTGTTGCAATGCTGGGGGTGGCTTTATGTTAAGGTGAAGAAAACAAATATGGTTTAAAATCTTATGTTACGTTAGTGATTTACATGCTTCGGAATCATTTTATATTAAAATTCTATTATATTACGATATATAAATAGTATACATTGGCAAAGTATATTTTGGACCAAGTTTATAAATACTTTAATAAGATCCTTGTTTGACTTTCTTATAACTCCACGATATGTTCTGGAGATTAATACATAAGTATAGAACCTTGAAGATATGAAAAAGTAATCAGAATTGCCGTTACCTGTTGGTTTATATTAATAAATTTAAACAGGCCAGGCCTGGTGGCTCACACTTGTAATCCTAGCATTCTGGGAGGCCGATGTGGGCGGATTGCTCAAGGTCAGGAGTTCGAAACCAGCTTGAGTGAGACACTGTTTCTACTAAAAATAGAAATTAATTGACCAACTAAAAATATATATACAAAAAATAATTAGCCGGGCATGGTGGCACATGCCTGTGGTCCCAGCTACTTGGGAGGCTGAGGCAGGAGGATTGCTTGAGCCCAGGAGTTTGAGGTTGCTGTGAGCTAGGCTGATGCCACAGCACTCACTCTAGCCTGGGCAACAAAATCAGACTCTGTCTCAAAAAAAAAAAAAATGTAAACATATCACTAAAATGTAAATATTGGACAAATTACATTAGATGTTCAAACTTTGGACTAGTATACAATACTAAACAAGCATAACAAGACTAAAAACAACAATAGATTCAAATCTCAGTTTTTTGAGGAATCCGAATATTCTTGCGAAAAGAAATATCTATTATTAGTAAGATTAATTTGCTGTGTTTCTCTCACACGAGAATTTTATCAAATATAAGACTTACTCATCTCTGACTAAAGAAGGGTTGCAGTATAAATAATTCATTTTCCTTTGTTATTTTCCTTTCTTGTTTGCATAATTGTATCATTATATTACTTTTATTTATTACTAGTTTTGTTATCAAGAGAATATTACAGATGTTGCTTTCTTTTTTTACTATGTATGCAAATTGAAATAGGTAGAAATAGTAGTCAAGGGCAAAGAAAAAGTAACTATTTCACACAGAGTTGGGTAAGCCAGTAAAACAGTGTCTCCCAAGTGAAGAGTATACATCAGATGGTCAGACTGGCTTCTAGGCCACCACAGTGCATGAGAGTGGAGGGCTGATGAGGGTACTGACACAGTGAGAGGATGCTGAGGAAGACAGAGGCAAGTTGGTAAATAAGAAAGATTGCATAAAATGATGGGAATATCTGTTTGAGTGTTGGCTTTATACAAGTGCAGTCAGGAAACAGAGGCACCATGCTGAACAAGCCTCACCCAGTTCCTGAAGCATGTAATTGTCCAATAAGGTGGAGAGAATGCTAATAAATTTAAACTAAAGAATGATGAAAAATATTAACATTTTTCTGAAAAGAAAAAATCATAAAAGGAAGGAAAAGAAGAGCCAGGGAAATAAAGTGTAAGAAAACTGGCTTCTAAATGCAGGTAGGAGCAGAAGTGGACAGAGAGACAATGCTGAAAAACCTCGAAATTTTGTCCCAAAGGAATATTGGCTTTGGTTTTTGGCTTGATAATATAGAAGAATGTATTTGTACATGGATACTAACTGTTTTAATGTTTTAAGAGATGACAAAGAGAGAAATAAAGAAAACATAATAATAATTAGTTTAAAATTTTTCTATGTTTCATAATGAATCATTGACCTATGTTGAAAAGTTTTTATGTTCTTCGAACATCAGTTAAGTCTTAATAAGAAGCACTCATTTATCATTCAGCCATTTCCCATTAAGCTAGATATTTCAGCATACTTGATCGAAAGGAGAAAGCTTGTGTGTTTTACTCATGTTAAAATGTAAAATTCATAAGAAAACTTTAGTAACCTAATGTTTACAATTAGTAAACATCTCTGCAAAATAAATTATTTTATTTCTGTATTTACATATAGGATTTTTAAATGGCTTTAGGGCTTACTTAGATGAGTAGAACTGCATGTATACCTTGATTTCCTAAAAATTACTTCATTGTCCATAGCCTGGGCTGCAGGCATTTCATGGAAGCAAATGGATAAATATGAATACTAACTATTCCATTTATGCAGTGGCTACTTTTCAGTTCTCAGAGTGAGCTTTTGTCAAACTGTGCTTGAGAAGTAGATGCAACATATGAGGGATATTCGGAAAGTATCCAGCCATGTAACCATTCTGGTTATGTTAACAATGGCTGGATATTTTCTGGACAGTCCTTGTATCAGGATTGAAAATTGGTTTTCCTACTTCCTATATGTACAGAGTGATTAATTTAATTTAAAATTTGAACAACTGTGCATTGATATGAGGAAATTGACCTCATTCTCAAATTCAAAGATAGTTTTGGAGATACATTTTCCAGCTAATGAGTTAATAATTGTTAAGCACATAAAATGGAGCCTGGTTTGTATTTACCATACATGTGCTTATTGTATTTACTATGTATTGATTGAAGTAGAATTGTGCCTTGAAGAAGATCTTAGAGGTACCTAGGAAGTCAACAAATTTTATTTTGGTAACATACAACACTTTTCAGTAGAAACACAGATCCTCATTAAATATTTACTGTGGTAAATTGAAAAATGCCCCTCCCACACACAAAATATATCTGTGTCCTAATCCCTAGAGCCTGTGAGTATCACCTTACATGTGCCCTTCTAACCCCACCCCCACATACACAAAGAAGGCTCTTTCTATCTTTGATTGAGTTAAGGATGTTGAGATGGGGAGATTATCCCAGATTAGCTGTATAGGCCCTAAATGCAATCCTAGGTACCTTTTGTAAGAGGGAGGCAGAGATTCCCTTACACAGAGGAGGTGATGTGGAGACAGAGCAGAGAGATTTGAAGGTGCTGGCTTTGACGATCAGCTCAGTCTCACCAGCCTGTCCTTCCCTCAAGGTTCTCTCCTAAATCACTGGATATAATTGTCATCAGGAAGGTATAGTTTCTTTGACACCAATTGAGCTCATTTGTGCTGGAGTTCTCTTATATCAATTAAGTAATACTCTAATATCCAAACACAGATCCTGCCTTTTGGGGACATTATGACCTACCAGAATCTGCAAAGTTGCAGCTGCTTTTCCCTTGTGAATGGAAAAAGGAAAAGAATATTCCTTATTGGCATCCTCCTATATTATAGACCAGAGACACAAAAATATGTTAGGCTGAGTCCTTGACCTCCAAGCCTACTGCCCTTACTTTCCAAGTGACTCAAACCTAAGCAAACTACTATTAATACCACAATAGGGTAGCACCTAAGGTCAAACTCATGTTAGGAGATGATCAATATATATATCTACATCTATCCAGACTCCAGGTAGATGGTATAGGGAGATGTTCATTATCTTAGATTGGAAGAAGAATAGATTTTCTCATAGAATAATTATTCAATATATTGATTAATGCTGAGAGTTACCTCAGTTGGAACTGAGAAGAGAATTCTAGTCCCCATACTCAAGTAGCTGGTATTATGAGCTAAAACTCTTGGATTGAACAGTATTAAATTCCTTAGCTAGGTTTCTTTGTTTTGAAAAGTTTTATCATTCACATAATCAATATGTAGGAATTTTTTTCAGGTTTTTGTATGATATATGCCAAGGGTGGGGAATTTCTCATGTTGGAAGGCCACATTAATTTAACTATCATAAAATAAGGTTGCATTCAAGAAATTTCAATCAGATATACTTAAAAATGTAAATTATTTTATAAAACATTAACTATTATATACTTAATAATTTCTAAAAATGAAAATTATTTGTTAATTTTAAAGTTAATTGGCCTTTTAGTGACTTTGTTGTGTCTGCTTTTTTGTTGGAAAGCATTTGAATATTGGGTTGTAGCATGAAGGTCCACAGTTTCAGTTGATCCTCTGGACATTATCAGTCATTTGTGACCTTAAGGGCTCTTGATTTGGGTTAGGTAGGAGAATGTAGATTTGCAGCGCTAAGTGGCTGAAAAGCAAGAAAGCCTTTTTCAGGCATGTTGCCAAAGGTGTGGATATTCTACTACATTTTTCCATATTTCAATTGGATCTTTCTTAGTATCAAACAATGACTTTAAAATGTCATGTACTGAAAGCTCAATCAATTCCATCTGTAGTTCCTTAGGTGCCTTGGTGATATCCATTAGGTGAGGCTAAAATGCTAATTAGAGAATGATGTCATGATTCTCAAAGTCAGTGAACCTTTCATTGTATTCTCAAATTAATAGGTCTATAACAGCTGTGTGTTCTTCAAATGATTCACATATATCATCCTGCTCATCAATGACCTTTGCTGACTGGGGAAAATTAAATGTTCATCCAAAATTTCCTTTTGAAGAAACATTTTGAAAAAAGATAGCTTTTTTCAAAATACTTTTATTTTTTGGCACAGATCATATATAGACTAAGTTTTACATTGCAAAGAATTATTCAAGTCATTTGTATTTGACATGACATCACACAGAAATACTGCATTTCTATCGAAATCTTCTTACAATAATTCACATTGCTGATTCTGTTCTTCATAAAATTTAACTATCTGTTCTTACAAAGATAAAATTTTGGCCAACACCTGTCACTACAATAGCCAACAGACTTTAGAATGATATGGCAAATCCACACTGAATACCTCATAGGTCAACTTTAGCATGTTATGAAACTGACAATGCCATGCTGCATTTGCATTAATATAGTTAATAATAGTTATACCTTGTTGCAAAGTGTCACTTAAAGTAGTAGCTTTAGCACAGAGATTTTGCTGATGCAAGATACAGTGAAAGGAAATGAGAGCATCTGAATGTGTTAGCACTTTTTTTGTGAACATATGAAAGTAACATTCATCAGGTGTCAGGTGGGAGGGGAAGGAGGGGGTGGATAAATTCACACCTAATGGGTGCGGCACAGTGCACTGTCTGGGGGATGGGCACACTTGTCGCTCTGACTCCAGTGGGTGCAAATGCAATATATACACCCCCATAATATTCTGAAACTTAAACAAAGTAGCAGGTATATAGGATGAACTAGTCTCTAATATACACCATGAGGACTACAAGTAATAAAATTGTACTATATATGATACTTTTTTTAAATGTATGCAATAAACCTTCATGTTTTCCTGTCATGGAAGGTTCACCATCTGTACATACACTCACTAAATTTACCAAATTCAGTCCAACTTCAAGACATTTATCTTGAAAGTTGAAGCTATTTGTTCCCCATCATCTGTTAGCAAGAGTGCCCAAAACGAATAACTCATCATAGCGAAGAAAATCTTCTGTTATGACCTGAATGAAGTATAAAACTTGTGCTGAGTCAATGGTATCAACTGATTCATTCAAAGTGATTGAATAATATATATTCTCCTTTTGAGTATTGCATAAATTTGTTCTGTTATGTTGAAAGCTAATTCATGCTGCTGATCAGTTATGGTTCTCCTTGAAAGGGGCACTCGTTTGTACTTTGAAACCTCATCAGGGTGTAAGCATTCTACAAGTTCGACAATGCATTCTTTCATAATTTCTACATCACTGAATGGCTTTCCTTTTTTTCCGAGTATGTAAGTTACTTTATAAGTTGTTTCAGTGGTATTATTTCCACTTGGTCTTATTGCTGCTTGAAAAAGTGTCTTTGCTTTTCTTTTCATCTTTTAATTTCTGCAATAAAATATTTCATGCCTCTCCCTGTAATTTAAATTATTTGTGGTCCTTATGAGTATTATAATGCTAATGAGCACTGAATTTCTTTAATATTGGTATTGCAGTATCACAAAGCAAGCAAATCATCTTATCTTTAGCAGAAACAAGATGACATTGCAATTCCCAATCCTCATTAAAAAATCTGTTTTCTTCCTTCAATGTTTTCTCGGTCTTCTTTGACATGATGGGGTGTTAAGCAGACAGAATTAAAAAAATACTGTCTAGCTGTGCAACTATTCACAACTTCCACTTCAAACAGAAACACAGTGCCCCCCTGTCAAAAGCTGATAACAGACTGGCACACTGAATACTCACAAACTCTCGCCAACCATGCTCATGCTGTAGTGGTGCCAGTCAGGTGAGGGAAGTGAGAACTAAATCATGACCATAGCAGCTATCAATTTAGCCCTATGGCTTACTAATGTTCTAATTGTGCAGGTCAATCTGGGAGGATTATTTCATTAAAACTTATTCTTTCGTATTCAAAATACATTCATTTAAAAAATAAAATAAAAATATAAAAGATGAACAAAAATGTATTAATAAAAATGAAAGGATTTGTCTGTAAAATTTGTATTCAGTCAAAAGGCCATGCTTAAGGACCTAGAGGCCACATGTGACCTTATGGCTGCAGGTTCCTCACCACTGATCTAAGCATTTTTGTACGTGGCAAAGAAGTCAAGTGTCAAAGGGAGATGTAACACAGTTCACAAGAGAGGGTGCAATTATGAAATTATATGAGGGAATAATCTCTAAATATGTCTGAATTGTAACCAAAGCAACAATAATAACCCCAACTCCTAAAATATGAGTTAATTAGTTGGGAGGAAAGTGCTAAGATTATTAAAAAATGGGGAATAGATAAAATTTATTTTGTTGTTGTTTATTATTATTTTTTTTAATTTTCTAGAATCCTTCTTCATAAATTATTTCCCTAGGCCAATATCTATAAGAGTTTTTCCAACATTTTCTTCTAGAATTCTTAGTTTCATGCCTTAGGTTTAAGTCTGTTATCTACCATGAGTTGATTTTTGTGAGAGGTGAGAGGTGCGGATCATGTGTCAGTCTTCTACATGTGGCTATCCAGTTTTAAGTAATATGGAGATACCTCAAAGAGCTACAAGTAGATTACCATTTGATCCAGCAATACCATTACTGAGCATCTACCCATAGGACAAAAAAGGCATTCTATAAAAAAAGACATCTGCATCGATATGTGTATAGCAGCACAATTCACAATTGCAAAGATGTGGAAACAACCCAAGTGCCCATCAATCCATGAGTGGATCAATAAAATGTGGTATATGTATACCATGGAGTACTATTCAGCCACAAAAAACAATGGTGATCTAGCACCTCTTGTATTATCCTGTACAGAGCTGGAACCCATTCTACTAAAAGAAGTATCCCAAGAATGGAAAAATAAGCACCATGTGTACTCACCAGCAAATTGGTTACACTGATCAACACTTTTGTGTACATATAGTAGTGACATTCATCAGGTGTCAGGCAGTGGGAGGGGAGGAGGGGATGGGTATATTCATGCCTAACGGATGCGGTGGGCACCGTCTGGGGGATGAACACACTCAAAGTTCTGACTTGGGCGGGGCAAAGGCAATATGTGTAACCTAAATATTTATAGCCCCATAATATGCTGAAATTAAAAAAAAGTGTTCTAGAATCCATTTAAAATGGAAATGAATGTCCTTTTATAAGTAGGGTAGAAAACACATGTTATACTTCTCTTATGTTCAATTATAAAACAGAATATCAAAAACTAAAAGCCAGTAAGATTTTAGACTTTTTTTTCCTTACTCTAAAACTTAAAGAGAAATGGTTTCAGAAATGAGACATAGGACAGAATTATTTTCTATGGAATAATAATCACAATAATAGTGATGATACTTTATTAGGAGTTCATTATATATTTAAATATATTATTATTACATTTTAATATAAATGTATGTATATGAATATGCATATATATTATATAAACTGTATCCATCTATATATAATCTTAAGTGTGTAAGACATATAGAAGTACTGATATTGGTTGGAATGCACATAATACTTAAGAGACTGGGTTTTTAAACCCCAATACCTGGTCTATAAAGCGGTTCTGAAATTTATTAACTGTCATTGTGCAGAAGTCACTCAATCTCTCTGCCCTTCAGTGTCTTCACCTATAACATGGTGGTGATAAGAGTATCCACTTCACTGATTTCTTGTGAGAACTGAGTGAGCTCATACACACAAAGCATTTAGAACAGTTTTTGTTTTTGGTAAGTTAGAATTAGCTCCTACTAATCCTCATCACAATCTTCTGAAGCACATATTTTTAATTCTTGATTTCTATAACAAGAAACTGGTGGTGTTTCCATACACTTACCAACTTTTTGTAAGGGGGAAAAAGAGAGGAAGATCAGGGATACAACTCCAATTTTCTCTCTTGCTCTCTCTCTTGATGAATTCACAATTATTAATAGATTTCCTCATTATTAGTACAACTGATACTATTTATCAGGTGGTGTATATCTCTGCTGAATTTTCCTAATTTGAAAAATAAAAAAATGTATAGTACATGGAATATGATAAATGCTCAAAAATATTAGCTATTGTTGTTTTTCTAATTGTTAAACTTACCATTTGTCTTCATTGACAAAGACTTTATCTCTTTATTCACTGTTTCCCCAACATTTAATATCACAACTAAATCACAAAACACTTTTACATAACAGTTTTGTAACTGTAACTGTTATTTCTTTGTAACAAAGAAATAATATATATATATATATATATATATACACACATACACACATATACAGAGAGAGTGTGTTTATGGGGGAAATATTCTCAATTATTAAATAAACTTAATAACAAACTTTTGGAACACAATATGCTTGTGTTTAGAAATGTGAATATCATTTTATGCACTTCTTACTAATTTTAATAATTATCATTCCTTTTTGTTTTCTAATCCTGGCCTTAGTCCCAGACTTTAATTACTATTCTTTTTCAACCTGCCCTGAATTTTACCTTAGAGACAAATCGTTGTTGGGATTTACCTGTCTCAGTACATCTCAGCCAACTTGGCATAAAAAATGTGTCTGCCTGTCCATGTTGTTCTCACATTGTCTACTCTCCCCATCTTGCAGTCTATCTGCTAGGAGAAGAGCACCATTTTAAACATTTGCCTCTCCTTACTCTCCTACATTTTCCCGATTTCAAGTTACCCAGTCTCTCTAGCTCAAAGAACTAACTTTTACATTCAACTTAATAATGAAGAATGAACTCTTTTATACAATTCTATTATAGCTAATGTGATCTAAAATAATTTCTAAAACATTGAAATTGCTTAAGTAACATAAGGGTGTATGTAATAAGTTCCTTAAGAAAAATTGTTCTAAGAAGGAGTCTGTTAAAACAAATCCAGAATATCTTAGATAAAATATGATATATGTTTTATAATAAAAATTCTTATTAATTTGTTTTATAAAAAAACTTTCAAAATCATAATCTTACAAATATTCTCAGCTCAAGATCAGGGATTTCCATATTTGTGATTTCTAGATATATAATAAAATCAGAATTCTACCAAAACTAGAAATCTTATTTGCATATAGCTCAACATAAAATTTACTAAAGTCACAGTGTTGATACCAATCATTTCAAAACTCATGTCAAACCTGGAAAAATAAATTACATTACTGAAAATGAAAACTTTAACAATTAATATGACACATCAGATAAAAATTATAATAGCATTCATAGTACTGAAAATTTTTACATACATGTACTCCATATTTCACTTCATATTTTGTGTACAGTAATTTATCTGTACATAATGTATAACCTGCCTCTGAAATAAGTATTAATATGTCCTATTTTACACACAACCTCATGTGTATAGAGATGAAATATTTTGCCCAAGGTCATACAAGCTGTATGCAGCAGAGTTGAGGTTTAACCCAGATCTGTATTCCAAGATCTGTGCTTGGAAACATCTCTCTAGATCCTGTGCCTCCTCGAGCTAATGTCCCATTTTTCTCTCTCCTTAATAAGCGACCACTTTTAAAGAAATATATTTGACTTGCTGTCTATACTTCATCACCTGACAATTTTCCACTGAAATAAGTCAAATTCAGCCATGCCTCTCATGGTTATGAAAACCTGATCAGAATAAGGCTCTTTCTCTGTCATCTGGAAGCATTTACATACAGAACCTGTCTCTCTCTCTCTCTCTCTCTCTCTCTCTCTCTCTCTCTCTCTCTCTCTCTCTCTCTCTCTCACACACACACACACACACACACACTCCCTTAATGTGAGCTGCCTCCATGGCTTCATTTCTACTAAAGAACCTTTTGGAGGCCTTTAACAAACCGCTGACTGAGGTTGTAGTTTGGTCTATGTGTTTAAAAATTAATAAGCTTGTGAATCTGAAGCCTACAAATTTGGCTTGATTATGTACCATCTATTACTCAAAATTATTTCTAGCAGAAATTTGACTCCAGGTATTTCATGCTGTAAATAATGGAAAATGTCTGGTTCAAAAGTTCTTTCAGCAGGGTAATGGATTGACAATCTCATCTCAAATATATTTAAAAGTCTGCACTTTCATATTCTGAACGGAGAACTAAACAAATCTGCAAAGCCCTTTTAATAATTTCTCCCGGCAGATTGCACACACTGTTTGAATCAGGAGGTTTTGATTACATGAAACCACTGAGAATAGGATTGTTAATTCCTCAGACACATGAACAGAATGAAAGGGAAATCTTCAGTGAAAAGATGATTAAAGACTTAAAGGGAAATGGATTAAAAAGTGAAAATTGAAAGAAGTAAAATGACAAAAAGCAAGTTTATTTGGATGGATTTTATTTCCCCAAATGCACAAATAAAATTAATATTCACTCAGTCTAGTACAACAATGACTCAGTGACCCTGACCAGCCAGGGAATGTGATAATCTTGACAGATAAAGTCTCGGATTAACTGATGATTTAAGATTTTATCTACTTGCACTTTTAAAAATCTCTTTAAAAATATATTGCATTTACTAGTCCATTAATAAATAGTGCTTATATATATAATGTATATATAATTATATATATTGTATATATATTTTATATATAAGCTTTTCTGTATGATTGGAAGTCAGTATTTTAAAAATGAATAATTAGCATTCAATTTCTCTATGTTTAAGCTGTATTCGATGTATACTTTCATGCACTACATATTAATACTCTTAATACTGCCATTTCAAGACTAAATAAGACTTCTGAATATTAGCTGTCGCATAAGCATTCTGTTGAAAAGAATCATTGCAGTATTTTCTAGACTACAGTTCAGCAGTTTCTCCCCATGTCCTTTCTCCCAACCCCTGGCAACCATCAATCTATATTCTCTATATTCTCTATGGATTTACTTATCTGGATATTTCATAAAAATTGAATCACATAATATGTAACATATTGTAACTGGTTTCTACCACTTAGCACAATATTTTTGAGGTTCATCCATGATGTAGCATGGGTCAATACTTTATTCCTTTGTGTGGCTAAATAATATTTATATATATACACACACCACTGTCTATCCATTTATTTGTTGATGGACTTTTGGGTTGTTTACATCATTTGACTATTACAAATCATGCTTATATGAACATGTGTGTGAAAGAATTTTTTTGAGTACTTATTTTCATTTATTTTTGGTATATACCTAGAAGTGGAATTGCAGAATCACATCTTAATTCTGTAGCTAAGTTTTCAGGAACCACCAAGCACATCTTGACAGCAGTTGAAACCTTTCATTTTCTTACCAGTAATGTATAAGTGTTCCGATTTCTCCATACACCCACGAATGCTTTTTAAAATTATTGTAGTCATCCTAGTGTGATGTGGTACGTCATTGTAGTTTTGATTTGCATTTTCTAATGACTAGTGATGTGGAGCATTTGAATATATTATTTGAAGAAATGTCTATTCAAGTTCTTTGGGCATATTCTAACTGTACTTTTTGTTGTTGTTGAGTTGTAAGAGTTCTTCGCTAATGCCTGATAAATATCCTTTGCTTAACAAATATATTAATTTTGAATGTGAAACTGTTCTAGATTTCCCTTTATTCGTATTTTCTCTAAAAACTCAAATGAATTTGGGTAGAATGGACATTTTAACAATATTGATGCAATTCTCATCAAAATACCAATGCTATTTTTCACAGAATTAGAAAAAATAATCCCAAATTTCATGTAGAATCAAAAAAGAGCCTAAATAACTAAAGTAATCCTCAGCCAAACAAAACAAAACAAAACTAGAGGTATCATATTACTCCGTGTCAAATTATACTACAAGGTTTTAATGACCAAAACAGCATGGGATTGGTATAAAAGTAAAACTATAGATCAATGGAATAGAATAGAGCACCCAGAAATAAAACCATGTGCCTAAAACTAACTGTTCTTTGGCAAAGCAGACAAAAACATACACTGGTGAAAGGATGCCCTTGCTCCATTCAATAAATGGTGCTGAGAAAATTGGAGAGCCACAAGCAGAAGAATGAAACTGGATCCCTATCTTTCACCATATGCAAAAATTAACTCAAGATGTATTAAAGACTTAAATGTTAGACCTTACACCATGAACATTCTAGAAAAAAAAAATGTAGGAAAAACTTTTCTGGACATTGGCCTAGGCAAAAAAATTATGACTAAGACCCCAAGAGCAAATGCAACAAAAACAAAAACATATAAGTGGCTCTTAGTTATCCACTCAGGCACGGTGCTCACTAGCCGCAAAACCTTGCCCACAGCTGGCACTCATAGTCCGCACTATAGTTTGTGCTGTGCATTGACAATGAATCCGATTTGCTCTTGTGTGATGAGAAAAACTTTGAAGCACTGAAAGCTTGTTTTACTTTATAGGCAGCTTTACTTGTAATGTAGATCAGAATAGGTAACATATACATATATGTTTTCATTATGTTATTTTTAAATGTTCACAATTTTATTTTGATAAATGAAAAATTAGAAAAGTCATATCATGGCTGTTGGCCAAAGTCAATGCTCAGCTTTGTACCTTCATATCATGGCTGTCAGCTAAAGTCGACATGTGTGTTCATCTGTGGCTATCAACTATAGTCGACGCTGGTACCAAAGTGGTTAAACTAAGAGTTTCTGCACAACAAAAGAAATTACGAACAAAGTAAATAGAAAAGCACAGAATGGGAGAAAATAGTCACAAGCTATATATCTAACAAAGGACCAATATCCACAATTTACAAGAAACTTAAAGTAGCAAGGAAAAAAAAATGACCCCATTAAAAAGTGTGCAAAAGATATGAATAGACATTTCTCAAAAGAAAACATACAAATGGCAAAAAAAAACATATGAAAAAAATACCCAACATCACTAATCATCATGGAAATGCAAATTAAAACCACAATTAGATACACCTTACCCTAGTCAGAATAGCCATTATTAAAAAGTCAAAACCAATAAATGTTCATGAGGATGTAGTGAAAATGAAACACTTACATATTGTTGGGAGGAATGTAACTTAGTACAACCTCTAGGAAAAACAATATGAAGATACCTCAAAGAAGTAATAGTAGATCTACCATTTGATCTACCAAGAATCCCACTACTGGGTTATCTACCCGAAGGAAAAAGGTCATTATATCAAAAAGACACATGCACTCATATGTTTATCACTGAATATTTTACAATTGCAAAGATATTGAATCAACCTAAATGCCCATCAACTGATGAGTGGTTAAAGAAAATGTGTTATCTATACACCCTGGAGTACTACTCAGTCATAAAAGAATGAAATGATGTCTTTTGCAGCAACTTGGATGGAACTAGAAGCCATTATCCTAAGTGAAGTATCTCAGGAATGGAAAAACAAATACTGTATGTACTCTAAGTGGGAGCTACACAATGAGCATACATGGTCATGTAGAGTGGTGTAAGTGATTTTGGAGCCTCAGAATGGTGGCAGTGGGAGGGGGCTGAGAGATTATCTATCACTACAATGTCTACTATTCGGGTGATGGGCACACTAAAAGCCCTGACTTTACCACTGTACAATTAATCTATGTATCAGAAAACCACATATACTCCCTATATCTATTGAAATAAAAACAAAACAAATCAGACTTGAAACAGTAATTCCAGAATGCCATTTATCCTTAGACCCAGCTATATTTCTTCATATGTTTCTGATTTATAAATTCAATTATATCATAATTGTTTTCTAGCACTATGTACTTACTTTTCTCTATAGCCTCCCTGTTTACCATCAACTAATGCTTAAGGGAGAAAAGGTGTAGCATTCTTAGGAGGGATACACATTCTTCTCTTCATAAAAACTGAAATAAATTATCCTTCAATCAAAAAATCATTTAGCAATCAGACATGAAAATGGAATTAAAGGCATCCAAATGGGGCCAGAAGAGATCAAACTCTTACTCTTAGCTGATGATATGATATTATATTTAGAAATTCTCAAGGATTCAACCAAGAGACTCCTGGAATTGATAAATGAATTTAGTAAAGTCTCAGGATACAAAACCAATACACACAAATCACAGGCATTCTTGTATGCCAATAACAGTCAAATTGAGAACCAAATCAAAGACTCAGTATCCTTCACAATAGCAACAAAGAAAATAAAGTACCTAGGAATATACTTAACTAAGGAGGTAAAAGACTTATATAGGGAGAACTATGAAATGCTGAGGAAGGAAATAGCAGAGGATGTAAACAGATGGAAATCCATACCATGCTCCTGGGTCAGCCGATTCAACATCATTAAAATGTCTATACTACCCAAACTGATCTACAGATTCAATACAATACCTATTAAAATACCAACATCATTTTTCACAGAAATAGAAAAAATAATTTTATTCTTCATATGGAACCAGAGAAGACCTGTATATCAAAAGCAATTCTAGGCAATAAAAGCAAAACAGGAGGTATCAATTCGCCAGATTTCAAACTATACCACAAAACTGTAGTAATTAAATGAGCTTGGTATTGGCACAAAAATAGGGAAATTGACCAGTGGAACAGAACTGAGGACCCAAATATAAAACCAATCTCATATTGTTTATAGAAGCACTATTCACAATTGAAAAGTTGTGGTAACAATCCAAGTGCCCATCAATACATGAGTGGATTAATAAAATGTGGTATATGTATACCATGGAGTACTCTTCAGCTATAAGAAACAATGGTGATATACCACCTCTTGTATTTTCCTGGATAGAGCTGGAAACCATTCTACTTAGTGAAGTATTCCAAGAATGGAAAAACAAGCACCACATGTACTCACCAGCAAATTGGTATTAACTGATCAACACCTAAGTGGACATAGGAATAACATTTATCAGGTGTTGGGGAGGTGGGAAGGGGGAGGGGATGCATATATACATACACAATGAGTGAGATGTGCACTGTCTGGGGGATGGTCACGCTTGAAGCTCTGACTTGAGGGGGGGTGGGGCAAGGGCAATATACATAACCTTAACATTTGTACTTCCATACTGTGCTGAATTAAAAACAAATCATTGTTATTATTTCTAAAAATCATAACATGAGGGGTTGTTTTATGCTTGTTAAATATAAATCAACTTCATTTTCTCCTACCTGCATGTCCCTTTCTGAAACAAACAATAAATGAAATGTAATGACTTTCAATTTTCATTATTAAAAAAATGGAAAAAAATTGCCCATTCTCTGATAAAAATAATATATTAAATATCTTAATTTTTTTTCAATTTCTGATTTTCTTTCTTCTATATTCACATACATCACATATACTAAAAATGTTTTCTTTTTCTTTCTCTTAGCTCTAGTCTCTCTTTTCAAATCTCCCTATTTTGGAATATAATTATGCCACTGACTAAGCAATGTGGGATGGGATTTTGGCTTTATTAAAAGGGATCTAACAACTTATTTTACATGTCAACAAAACAGTTTTTGCATGCAAAAAGGAGCTCAATAAACTACAGGAGCCACTTTCAAAAATCTATCCCCTGAGAATGTCAGTGAATATTCTGATATCGGTTAATTAAATGTAAAGCACTTGATTTTAGGAAGAGGGTAATTTCTCATAACTTTTTATAAGAAAGTGTGTTACGATGACCACATAGAATTTAATATACATAGCTCCTGTGGACGATTCTGCACTAGTTTTGTCTCCTTGATGAATAGCTTGTGAAAGTGTCAGTATTTTTCCTATTGAAGCAAAGCCTATTACACTTGCCTATAGAAGAGTAAGAGTGGCAGAGAATATAGAGATCTTGAATCTGAAAGAAGTTAGCTTTGCTTCCTCTAAAATGGATTCCAATTATTCTTTCCAAAAAACCCAGTCTTACAGAAAAAAAAATAGGCATTCGTGCAAAACTCTGTTAAATTGATGGTTTATCATTTTATAGTACACTATAATAGAACTTCATATTCAGTCATGTGCTTTTGTTCACATTACTGAAATCTCATTACAAAGTCAGTCTTACACATGTGGCTGAGTCTACAGCTACTTACTTCTTAATGGAAGACTACAGTTAGTCTCTCCTTACCTCATTTATCAAATATGCACACATAATGTGGTATTATATGACAATTTCATTTCATTTTTTAAATTTTCTTTTTTTTTCTCTTTCTCTTTTTTTTTTTCTTAATTCGAGATTGAATTTATTCCAAATATATTTGTGCTTTCCTAGACATTAGTTCTCAGACCCAGGAAGTATAAAAATAAAATGTCAAATGAAAATTTCAAATAAATTTTATGTCTTTTATAAATATTCACCCCTCCTTTACACATATATATTTAAACCTATAGTAGCATGTGGAGTCTTTTGAAAACCCAGGACATGATACAGATTTGCTAGTCCATAATACTTTACATACAAATAGGGACAATTTGGAATTTGTTCATAAATGTTTTCATATATATTATTTCATTTGATCATCACAATAATTTGGGGAGAGACTAAAATCATTATATTTCATAAATATAAGAAGGGATTCAGATTATTTTTAAAAAATAACAATACAAGTACAATTTATCACAGTGGTTCCCCAATATTAATCATTCAACCATAATGGCTGTTTTTATTAACAATAATGACAAATAAATCTATCGTAGCAAGTATCTTAGTCCATTTTTATATTGCTATAAAAAAAGAGGCTTTTAATTTATAAAAAAGAAAGAGAGTTATTTGGCTCACAGTTCTGCAGGCTGCACAAGAAACATCTGCCATTGAGGAGAGAACAACCCCCAGGAAGCAATCACCTTCCTTTAGGCCCCACCTCCAACATTGGTATCAAACTTCAACATTAGACTTACAGGGGCCAAGCAAACCCTACCCAAACTACTGTTAGTTGCTAGCACCAGGAGGACTGTTTGAAAATCTCATTTATATCATTGGAGAGTTGTGGCTAGTATGGTTTTGGGGGCAAGTACTTAGAGCATCTACTGCTAGATAAAAATCCACTGGAATTTTGAGCCAAATCCGAAGACAGGAATTATTGATAGGGGAAGCCATTTAAATCCTTTACAGGCCTGGCAGGCTCCCTCCTTCTCTAGGCCTGTATTTGCTTTATTCCTATGGAGGGAAGTTTCTGTGGCTTAATGAAAATTCTAGGTGGTGTTCATAGTAGCGTATGTTATAGTCAAACAAGCTTGTATGTTATCCACCCTGCGTTCAGCACCTAGATGAACTAAATTGATTATGGGCTCAGCCCAGCATTGTCCACAACGATGTGATACGTATAATATATGGTTAGGAAAATAAGCACATTTTGACAAATGAAGTTTATTGGGTAACTTGGCCAGGGGAGAGGTATTATGCTATATGTACTATGATCAGATTGCTGGAAACAAGCCCTGCAGACAGTTGGATGTAATGCTATGGCTAAGACTATATGCAGCTTTAGTTTGGTGGGGAATGGTATGTTCCTTTTCATTCAGGTTAATGTTCATTGTTCATTGAGTTTTCTGTCAATTGCCAAAAACACTGGTGTATTTTCATGAGTATGGGATAAGCTTCACAGGTACTCTCTTGTTTTACAAGAAAGTTGTAAATTAGACATGCGCCAAATTAGAACCTGAACTACGGAGTATTCATATACAGGATGGACCAAAGTATTTAGGAAATAAACATCAACTGTGTTACAAACCTAGCCCATTTCTTTTCCTGTTTATTGCAGCTGTATCTCAGTGGGAGGCCACTTGCTCAATTGCTTCCATTCTGGGGGAAACTTTTCTACAACACTCATTTGTATATCTTCAAGTGCCTAAGAGCCTCAGGGTTTATTACAATGGGTGATGGCAATGTGACTTTACCAATAATTCCCTGTCCCCCAGGTTGAGAGGTAATTTTCCTCAACTATTTCCTCAATCCTTATTAAGATAGTCTTGGTAGCCAGGCAGATTGTGTATAGCTGTAAGCAAGTAGTTGTCACTTTGGGTGGAAAAATTCCCATGCAGAGAGCAGTTAGAGTTCTCCATTGGATCTAGTATATTTTTCATAAGAATTCTCTTTACTGTGACATCCAAGAGCTATGTTGTTTACAGTGGGCAGCCAGAATTTCAATTTTTTGTAGAATCCACTTTCATTGAGTGTTATGTACAGTCTGCAGTTGGCATTGTGATGTTACATTAGGGAGTAATGCAAAAGCTAGTAGTAGCCCTTAACTTTTTAGATATGTCTTAGACCAGGTAATATTAACTCCAACAAAATAATAAAACTTGTTTCACAGGAATACATACAAACAGCACAGGAATTAAAATAGTATAAGGGATATAAAAGGGAATGTATAGCCAAAGATTAATTATATAAAGTAGGAGAGAGGAATTTCATGAGCATTGATGATAGGGAACAAGCAGCTGGCCAAACAGTATTTCAAGGAGCATGATTAACTTACAGCAAGAGGGCCAGGTGCCTCCTTGAAGTCAGAGACATTCTTAAACTCCCATGATGTGAGTGCTATAAGGAGGGCTTAAGGACCCCAGGTCAGCCTCTGGGAGGTGAAAGTGGTCTCCAGTTTACAGCTTTCAAGAAAACAGGAACTTTAGTTGTACAACCCCAAGAATTATGCCAACAGCCATGTTAGCTTGGAAGAGTTCCAAAAATAAATACAGCCGGCTAACACCATTGATTGCCACCTTGTGAGACCCTAAACAGAGGACCCAACAAGACTCCTAATTCGTGGAACTGTGAGGTAATAACTGTAAATTTTTTAATCCTCTAAATTTGTGATCATTTGTCACTTATCAATAGATAGATAATACAATGGACACAAGAAAAACAGCAAAGACACTTCTACTCTTAAGGCCATAAAAGAAAAGAAAAATGAAATAAAGATGGAAAGAAAATAAGCCTGTTGTGTTTAACAGTGTTACCTTTTAGTAGCCTGTTAGCTTCCTCAAGGAATAGACTAAGTTTGGTTCATTCAGGATTTTACTCTTTGCTATACTAGATTTGTTGGATACTAAAACAAATACTCGCACAAAATAAAAATAAAAAAGATATGATCTCTGACCTTAAAATGCTTATATAATTGGAGAATATAAGAAATCACAACATTTGTGCTCATTTATAATAAGCAAAGGAGTTAAAAGAATAACATAATGCGCTTTATAAACCTATGTTTACATTGAAGATTATTCGAACAAATGTCCTAGACTTTTATTTTTTAAAAAAAGACTAAATTATAGGGTTTTTAAAGGCTTTCTCTGGAAGATCTCTTATATAACTTATTTTTGGTAAAAATTAGGACATTTTGTCCTGAAGTTTACTAAGAGGTTAGGCTAATAAAAACTGCATTTGTCAAATAAGGCAATGACTGGAAATGCCAGAATAAAATACAACTACTCAATTTGTAATTCATATCAATTGGATTTTTACTTGTTTATTTCACTGGTCATATATGTTTATAATTACTAATTTAATGTTTAATTGTAACTTTTGAATATAATGGAAGGTGGACTTTATTAAAAGGAAATTACGTTTTTTTTTTTTTTTTAATCTAAATTTGACAATGTCAAAGCTTTATATTAGAATCTACTTTATTTTCCTTTTCGGCTCTCAGAAATAATTTTATTTCTCAGGCCCTTACAGTAAGGTTGTATAACTGATTTTTGGACAACAGAATATGAGCAAGAATGATATACATGGCTTCCAGACAATACTACAAATATTCTTGTGAAAACTTCCACCTTATTTCTTTCCCTTTTGCAGTGACCTAGGAAGTCATTTGTTGAAGCTGGTAGCACTGCAATATAGAAGAAGGTTGAATATTTACATGGATACATGTAGGAGGGCCCTCATTGACCATATTAGATCCCTGAGGAACAGCAAAATGTTATTACATTAAGTCACTGATATTTTAGTTTTATTCTACTGTAACATAGCTTACCTTACTCTAGTATAATTATCAATATTGTTTTATTTGCCTTCTAAAGTAGCAATTGCAAATGTGATGGGGGTTATGTTTGTTTAGCAGAATTTTTAAATTCACTTTACATGCAGAATATTTAGTCATTATTACCTTGTTATTATACCCTTCTTCACTAATAGATTCACCTGACTGTCCCTAGAACACATTTGAGTTTGTAGAACACTGCTATGAAATTAGTCTTATATAATGTTATCTAATGCAAAGGAATGCTAACTTTTGTATACTTTTTAGCGTGGGCTATAAGGTAATTTTCCGTATATTTGAGTTAATATGTGATTCTCAAAGACACAAATAACAGTAAAAGTTAAAAAAAATTTAAAACCTAAAATCTTCAAAAGGTACTGCACATGATTTAGGAAAAATATAAAAATAGAACCTGAAATATGAAGCTATTTCATCCAGGTTGAAACTAGATTTAAAAGTTAGTATTAAATATGTAATGTACCTTGCAAAAATTTATATGACTATTAACCAAAATGATAAATAAGTGACCCCAGACCATCTTATAATATTTATAAGTACAGGATTAAGGTTTCTCAGAATCAAAACTATATTTCCTGAGCATATAAACTAAAGTTTATGGGATTTAATTAAAGTGGGCTATGGTCCCAGGCAGGATTATGCTATTAGATTCAAGTTTATCTTGATGCCATGCAAAATTCCACTTGCTCAAGCCATGCTGAACGTTCATCACAAAAAACTTTTAAAGTACTATTAATTTTATTTTCATAGAGACATGTTACAAGCCGGGGATGGATCAGAGGCAGGATACTGTATGAAACCAGGCCTAATGGATAAATTTCAGGTATTATTTTCAATTTCCAGGACAATGTCTAATCTTTTCTTTCCCATCAATTCCCAGAATTGTTTTGGAGAAGATACTCCCCATCAATTTGTTAACTGGACCTTTAATTTCAAGAACACTAATAGTAACTATTGCAATGAAACAGACAAAAAGTACACCAATCTATAAGATTTTTTACTCATCCAGTAGATTTCTTAGAGTCATTGTCTGAAATCAATAATATTGACACTCTTTCTCAAATGAACCTAAGAGAAACTCTTTTGGATACTTCTGAGAATTACCTGCTGGGATGATCTTATTAAATAAAGTGTAGCTAAATAATGTTAAATTTCATGGATTCTAATTCCCTGATATGAACTACTCCCTTAAGGCCTCAAGTGTACACTGTTTACAAAGCACACTTTATGCCAACCATTCTATTTTTCATCTGTCAATATATCTCTTCCAGATAGGGTACAAGCAGCTCCTCTTTAGTGCTTCTGTCTCTCCTATACTATACTACTTGCTTAGGTGATTTTCCCCCCAATTTCTGGAGATCTCTCCAAAGCTGTTCTCTAAAAACCAAGAAAACTTATATTAAAATAAATACATAGACATGAAGTCTACATATATGAAGATCTGTATCTGTCTACCCCCTCAAAATCATTACACTATGCTTGCAAACTACTTTATAAGAATAAGCAATAATTTATTTTATTAGTTTATTTGTTCTACAAATATTTATTAAGTAGGCTGAGAACTTAAGCAGAAAAGAGTCCTAGAAAGGTGATTCTTACTCCTTAGGCTGCTTTTCTCCTGTGTCAGAATAAATAATAATATAAACAGATTGTAATTTTTTGAATACAATAGGGGGAAAAATCAGCCCGTGATAATATAAGTAGATAAATGAATGATATGAAAGTTCCATGAGAAACAGAATACGTACATAATTTCAAAGTGCCTCTCACCAATTAATTATTAGTTACAAAAGGAAATGCTTCTGCATCTCATAACTCCTGCTGAATCAATTCTCTGATAACTACAAAACAATTGCTGGGTGGGGTTTTGCATTTAGAGGAAAGAGGTAGTGTTATTTTCCATTATATGTCTTTCTTGCCTGATGCCAATTTAGGAAGGCTAAAACTTGAAGAAAAAAAATCTTCAGTCTTACTGGTTTCAAGAAATAGTGGTGTGGAAAGCCACCACATCTAGAGAGTGAGAAGGAAGTTCCACATAAGAGAGATCCAGAAACAGTGCTAAATTATGTGAATAGAAACATAAACAGTATTTCGAGTCAGATCAATTTAATGTATGCTAAAACAGCAACCAAAAAAAAAAAAAAAAAAGATTTTCTGAGGAAAATATCAGAATCTAGAATCTTTACAATGTATCACCAGGATTTGATGGATATATTAAGACATAAAAAGAAACACAAAGATGTGACTCAGACTCTAATAAATAAATAAATAAAGCCACAATCAATAAAGGATGCTCCGAGATAACATAGTTGTTGGAATTCCTAGACAAGCATTTTAAAGCAGCTATTATAACTTCTCATGGACATAAAATTAAATACTCCTGATGAATGAACAAATAGTAAATATCAGCAGAGAAATAGAAACTATGTTGTCTGCCTGAAAATCTCTTTTATTCCCCTTCATTTTTTGTAATTTTTTTCCACTGGGTAAAGAATCCCATATCGACTGTTGTGGGCTGAACAGCGCCCCCTGTAATGGCATCAGGTCCCAATCTGTGGAACCAGTGACTGCTAACTTACATAGTAAGGTTTTGCAAATGTGATTAAGTTAACACTTATGCACATATAGTAGTAACATTCATCGGGGATTGGGCAGGTGGGAGGGGGAAGGAAGGGTGGGTTATTTACACACCTAATGGGTGTGGTGTGCACCGTCTGGAGGATGAACATGCTTGAAGCTCTGACTTGGGTGGGGCAAAGGCAGTATATGTAACCTAAACATTTGTACCCCCGTAATATGCCGAAATAAAAAAAAAAAAATTAAAAAAGAAAGTTAAGAATCTCGAGATAAGGAGATGATCTGCACTATCTGGGTGGGTCCTCAATGCTGTCACAACATCCTGAGGAGCAAGAAGAGAACAGACACACAAAAATAAGGTAATGTGAAGATGTAGGCCAATATGAGAGTCATGTTTCCATAAGTCAAGAAATGCCAGCAGATATCAGAAGCTAGAAAGAATGAACAATGGATTCTCCTTCAGTGTCTCTAGAGGGAGAGTGTTCGATCGACACCTTGATTTAGAATTGTGAGAGAAAAATTTCTGTTGTTTTAAGCTACCAAGTCTTCAATAGTTTTTGCAGTAGCCCTAATAACCTAATACAGACTTTGATAAAGAATATGGGGTGCTGTTATAAAAAAAACTCTAAAAGATATCTCATTGTAGTTTTGATTTGCATTTCTCTAATGATTAGCGATGTTGAGCATTTTTTTCATATGTTTGCTGGCCATTATTCTGTCTTCTTTGGAAAAGTTTCTGTTCATTTCCATTGCCCATTTCTTGAGGGGGTTGTTTGATTTTTTCTTGTTAATTCTTTTGAGCTCTAGATAGATTCTTGTTATCAGACCTTTATTGGAAGTGTAGAGAGCAAATATTTTCTCCCATTCTGTAGGTTGTCTATTTGCTCTAATGATAGTTTCTTTGGCTGTGCAGAAGCCTTTTAATTTGATCAGGTCCCATTTGTTTATTTTTGTTGCTGCGGTGATTACTTTAGGGGTCTGCTTCAAGAATTCTTTGCCTAGACCAATGTCTAAGAGGGTTTTCCCAACCTCTTCTAGGTTTCATGCCTTAGGTTTAAATATGTTATCCATCTTGAGTGGATTTTTGTGAAAAGTGAGAGGTAGGGATCCTGATTCAATCTTTTGCATGTAGCTATTCAGTTTTCCCAGCATCTACAGTGAGAATGGCCTGTATCAAGAAATCCCAAAACAACAAATGCTGGCAAGGATGTGGAGAGACAGGAACACTGTTACGCTGCTGGTGGTACTGCAAATTAGTGCAACCTTTGTGGAAGAAAATTTGGAAATATGGCAAAGAGCTAAAAATGGAAATACTATTCGACCCAGCAATAGCATTATTAGGCATCTAGCCAAAAGATCATAAGACATTCTATTATAAAGACATCTGCACCCAAATGTTTATGGCAGCACAATTCACTATAGCAAAGACGTGGAAACAACCCAAGTGTCTGTCAATTCATGACTGGATTATTAAAATTTGGTATGTGTTTACAATGGAATATTACTCAATTCTAAGAAACGACAGAGAGCTAGCACCACTTATATTATCCTGGATTGAGCTTAAGCCCATTATCCAAAGTGAGGTGACACAAGATCAGAATAATGGGCTCCACATGTACTCGCCATCAAACTGGTACTGACTGATTGACACTGTGGTGCTCAAAGGGTGGTGGTGCCCACCAGGGATTCAGGGGTGAGAGGGGTAGTCCCACATGTGAGGGATGTGGTGAGCATTGTGGAGGGAAAGGGCATACCTCTAACCCTGACTAGGGAGAGGCAAAGATATAAAATGTAACCAAAATGTTAAAAAAAAAACAAAAAACATTTATTGGGTGTGGGGCAGGTGGGGGGAGGAGGGGATGGGTATTTACATACTTAGTGAGTGCGAAGCACACTGTCTGGGGGATGGACACACTTGAAGCTCTGACTCGAGGGGGGAGCGGAGACAAGGGCAATGTATGTAACTTTAATGTTTGTACCCCCATAATATGCTGAAATAAAAATTAAAAATAAAAACTCTAAAAATGTGGAAGTGGCTTTGAAATTGAATAAAAAGTAGAGGCTGATCAAATTTTGAGGTACAAGATAGAATAAATCTAGATTGCCTTAAAGAGACCATGGATAGTTGTGTGAGCATTAAAGACATTTTTGGTGAAGGTTCACTAGGAAGAGAGGAGTATGGTAGAGGAAGCCTATATCATAATAGAGAATACCTTTATTATTATAAACAGAATGTTGGGAGAAATATGAATGATAAAGGTGCTTCTGGTGAAGGCTGTGGCCATAGCCGTGTGAAAGGTAGAATTTGTGAATAATGAATTTGAGTATTTGGCTAAGAAAATTTTCAAGCAAAATATTGAATATATGATCTGGCTTCTCCTTGTTGATTATAGTAATATGTAATAGAAATAAATAAATCAAGGAGGGAACTATTAATCAGAGAGAAAGTAGCATTTGATTATTTGGGATATTTTTGGCATATTCAAATTGCAGAGAATGCTAAAATTCAGAAATTCACTATTGGAAAATGTGCTCTGGAGAAAACAGGAGTATGCCTGGACAAATTTTTTGCTGAAGGGATTAGGTATTTGAATAATGGATTCACTCGACTATCTTATCAGAAGGCAGGATTAGAAATGTAATTCTCCAGAAAGGTCTATGGAGCACTCTCTTGTCTAATCCCTCTGGCAAACATGGAAGCAATATAATGATCGTGAGAATCTTAACCAGCATAAACACTGTCATCTTGGATTGAAATGGACATAGAGGGGATGACATTAAAGAAGGCTGTCACACTCTCAAAATTCCACATGTGGAAAACAAGCCAGTGAACCCAGTCAGCTACTGTGTTACCCTTCAGAAAAGGAAAAGATAACGCCATGGGTGGAGCTTGGGCTCAGGTGGCAGATCTCTGGGCAAAGAGAGCTGATCCGCGACCTCAGAGGACAGGCGTATGGGCACAGAGGCCATTTGGCGAGCACAAGGGTGGGAGCTTCAAGCCACGGAGGATTATTACCAGGACTTGAACCTAATGTAAATTGTCCCGCAGATTTTGAAATTGCTACAGGCTGTGATCCCTTTCATCCTTCTCTTTCTTCCTTTGGAAATTGGGGTGCCTGTTATCCTATGTCTGCCACACCACTGTATTTTGAAAGCGGATTGGTTGATTTATAGTTCCATGGGTTCATAGATGGAGAGGAATTTTGTCCCAGGACGGATCATATCTGGAGTCTTATTGATACATGATTCCTAATTTAAATGAATTAGATAGTGAGGTTAGAGATACATTCCTTTCATTCTTGGACCTGGTTTTCTTTAGCTTTTGAACATATTTAAAGTAGATAATTTACTTAGTCCAAAGTCTTTTCAGTTTCTATTGATAGTTCTTTTCCCCCCTGTGTATTGTCCATACTTTCCAATCTCTTTGCATGCCTCAATTTTTTGGTTGAGAACTGGACATTTTACATTGTGATATGTAACAAACTCTGATAATCAGAATTAACGTCTATCCCTGCTGTTTATTGTTGTTCCTACTTGTGGGTTGGAATTATTTGCTTGTTTAGTGACTTATGTGAATGGATTTTGTAAAATTTGTGTTCTTTGTCATGTGTAGCCACTTAAGTATCTAGTGATCCAACTTAGTGGTTAGTTAATGACTGGACAAAGTTTTCTTAAATTCCCAGAATCAGTTATCTCCCAGTCTTTGCCAGGGGTTCTGAGTCTGTCTGGGGCCATGCCTTCCATACTAGCCAGCAAACTACAATCCGCCTTAGCTTTCATAACCCTACTTTCTCAGTCTCATTGTCAGCCGGAGGGGAGAGCCGAGGGCCCTGCCAGGTCTTTCTCGATCATGCACGCAACCCTTTGACCGTGACTGGCCTTCTAGAGTCCCAGAAAAATATCGGAGTTTTTCAAAATCCCTGTCAACATCTTAATCGTCAGCTTTTTATTTTAAGCTTTTTGAGTAGTTTATTATTTGCCCCAACTCTTATCCATCACTCAGGCGTCTACGATGTCAAACTATGTGCCTATGTTTTCTAAAACGTCCCTTGGGTAGAGGTTTTTAGAACAGAGTGCAGATCCAAGAAAGACAAACCATTCAAGAGTGGTCTTGCAGGGAACAACTACCCAGATCAAATAGTGACAATTCATTGGCAGTGATCATTCGAAAGAACTCCGGTTTCATGTTTCTTCCTTTAATCTGATTCTGGAAATGTGGACTTACTTTTAAGGCTACTGCTTACCTGGGGAACAGAAAATGGGACTAAGACACATCAAAATGCCACAAAGCCCACTGTTCTTACTGAGATGCAGCCATTTTCTTGAATAAACACTCCCCAGGTTGCTACAAGCTTTTGATTAATTTTCAGGGTTTCACAAAAGCTGGTTCTACCAATTTTTTTATTGCTTTTATGGAGGGATAAATTTTTGGACATCTTACTCTGCCATTATCATAATGTCACCAAACCATACTCTTAAATGTTAGTTCTATTATTACAGTGTTTACTTTCCTTCTTCAGACATTCCTATTACACATGTGTTCAATATCCTTTGATTGTGTTTTATACATAGTCCTTTTTCTCTGTCTCTTTTTCTCTTAATTTCTTCATTTCAAAATTTATTTTTATCTTCTCTCTCACTTATCTTTCAGTTATATCTCTTTTTTCTTGAGATACAATTTATTTTTTATTCCTCATATTTGAGATGATTTTGTCTTTTTCTTTTGGCTCTTTTAGGAGGTCTCTAAGTCCTCATTTCATATCTCCCTGCTGTTTGTCTATTTTCAATATTAGAATTGCAATTTATAATATGAACATATTTTACCTGTAATCACTTACAATTATGAAAATATTATAGTTTACCTCAAGGTATTGTATTATAGATTTCCTCAATTTTTTTCTGTAATATTTCTGCATGCTTTTGAATGTCAAAGGATTTATATTGATATTTGTTAAAATTTCCTTTTATGAGTTCTTTTGCTTTTTACTTACCTTATTGTGTGTTTGCATTTTATTTTCCTGAATCATCACTATCAAAAAATCATAAATATTATGACGTGGGTGGGCACAAAAGATTTGAGATAGCTTTTGTAGTTTCTGTGTTTAGCCAACTACCCATCTTCATATGGCATCTTCTATTATCTCCTGTCTTGTTGACTGTTCTTGCTACAGTGTTCCTAGAATATATCAAACATGACCCTGTCTCAGTGTTCAATGGCTTTATCTCCAAATAAATGTACTGCTAGCTTCCAAATTTCTTTCTTATCTATGATTAAATATCTGTAATGTAGAAAGGCCTTTTGTGGGCTAAAATAACACCTTTCCACTATGGTCTAGATGTTTAAGTCCTTCAAAAATTCATATATTGAAACCTAACTTGCAATGCCATAATATTAAGAGATGGAATCTTTGGCAGGTGATTAGGCCATGAGGGCTCTACCTTAGTGAATGGGGTTAGTGCCCTTATAGCAGAAACTCCAGAAAACTTATTTATCCCTTCCACTATGTGAAAACACATAGAAGGCAACATCTATGATGAAACAAAGACATCCTCCTATTCACTATTTTCCTTATCATGTGTGTGTTTTTGTGTGCATGTTTCTATGTGTGCATTCAACTATCAACACATAGCAGAAAACAATCAAATCATACATATATTTTTCTAAGTAAAAGCTTTATGGTGGAAGTGCCTTTATTTTATATATTGTTACATCAACATCTAGAAGAAGTCAGGCACATAGTCAGATCTCAATAAATATTTGTTGATCAAATGATGAATGTATTATTTTATCTATGTTTAATAGATATGTTTATTTATTTTAATAAAGTATTGGGTTGAAAAATCAGAGATGGTCTTTCTGTGTACTATATTAGTAGCGTTTTTATCAAAGAAAATTATAGTAAACATATATGAGTTCATATGATAGCAATTTTAATAGATGAACTATATTACATTGATATCACAGCAATTTAAACATGTGTACAGTATTAAAATAGTCAGTAATGTGAAAAATTAAAGCTGTCCTATCTTTGTTTCTTATGGGTATAATTTCAAGAATAAAGCACTGACAAAAAATGTAAGTTTGTACTTAAGAATCAGAAAGAAATTCTGTTTTCAAGTATCATCCTAGTTAAATATTTTTATCCACTTGGTCACACTAAACTGATTTTTCAGTTATAAATTTCAATCTTTGCTCATATTAAATGAAATGCTCTGTATTGTAACTCGTATAATTATCTCTAAGTCACAAAAAATAGCCAACTCTTATTGCATGTTTCAATGTTTGGACTGGTTTAAGTGCTCTGTTCAACAGTCTTATGAATGGGGGCTTTTGTAGACCTCATTTTACAGAATAGGAAACAAGCACAGGGTAGTGAATTACTTCCTCAGCTAGAAAGACCTGTCAGCTCTAAGATCACTCAGGAAATTGGTAGAGCAGAGGCTGTGCTCAGACCACCAGACTCCGATGCTTTTTTTTCTTAAGCCTCTGGTGCAGCAGGCCTCTGAGTTACATCTGGCTTAACATGATATCAGTGATAGCAACATGATATCATGATATCAGTTGCATCAAGCAAATGTGTGGCTTATTTTTAATAATATAAAATCATATGTGCTAAAGTCAAACAACTCCCAAAATAAATTGTAGCTGAATTTAGCAAGTATGTTTAAGCTAGTGAATTATTAATATCTATAATCAATACTTAAGTTTAAGGCTTTGAATAAAGGAAATGCCTTAGAATATTTAACCAATGATAATATTTCCTTTTAATAAATACCTCAAATAAACTTACACAATAAAAAGAAGATAAGTTAAATTTAAACTATGTGTAGGACAGTAATTATATATAGTGCATAGATAAAAATGCCTACTGAGACATATTACATCTCTGAAAAGTATCACTAATAAAGTGTCAACTGTGATAGTCATGCACTGAAAGTGAAGCTAAGTTAAGTTTTATGTTAAATGCTCATTATTGATAAGTAAAACCACAGCTTTAAAATAAAATTGTGCTGTTTGGACAATTTTGTGAGAATATAATCAATAAAATATTAATGCTTTACGTAGATATAAAGATAGCTTTTTAGACACTAGGACAAGGGATTACTATCCTGGCCATGCCTTCTACTAACCATCAAAACTCAAATAAGATTTATTGGTAAAGTTAGTTTATATAAATTAGTTGGTATAACCTATCCAAACTTGAGTGGAATTCATAAACATAAAGACAATGCCGAACTATATTGATATGATGTTATATGTGTAATTTCTAAATAAACTTAAATCTCATTTCCTGGGTTAAAGAAATGCCAATGAAAGCACCAATAAGAATATTCCTGTACCAGTCCACCAATGAACCGCCTTGTTCATAGATCACATATCTATCTATTCCTGTGGTCCCCAAGCCCCCAGCCATGGACTGGTACTGGTCTGTGACCTGTTAGGAACTGGGCCGCACAGCAGCAGGTGAGCAGCAGGCCAGAGAGCAAAGCTTCATCTGTATTTACAGCCACTCCCCATTGCTCATATTGCTGCATTAAGTCCTCTTCCTATCAGAACAGCAGCAGCATTAGAGTCTCATAGGAGCACAAACTGTGCTGTAAATTGCACATGGGAGAGATCTGGGTTGCACGCTCCTTGTGAGACTGTAATGCCTGATGATATGAGGTGGAGCTGAGGCGGTGATGCTAGCGCTGGGGAGCAGCTGCAAATACAGATTATCATTAGCGGAGAGGTTTGACTGCACAATAAATGTAATGCACTGGAATCATCCCCAAATCATCCCCCTCTGCCACCCGTAGTCCATGGAAAAATTGTCTTCCCTGAAATGGGTCCCTGGTGCCAAAAATGTTGGGGACCGCCACTCTATTCATCATCCACAATGCAGCCCTAGTGAATTTTCAGAAATGCCACTTCCTGCATGGCTGCCTCTGGTTTTCTCAATAATATCTAGACTGCTTTGCTCCTGGAATGGGTGTGATATTTCCTATCATATTTATCTGAGTCTTGGATTTGCACAAATTAACTCTATTTTTATATATCAATCTGGTATCTTACTCCGAAATCCTACTGTGTGTACTTCAATTCATTCTGCATTTTATTTGTTTATCCAGTGGCTTTTTTGATCAACTAATAACTGAAAAATAAGTTAGGTCCAATTAAAGTTTTGTTTTAAGCTTACCTTTTTCTACTTTCTACTGGCCAGAACACTTATGCCTATGGAGTTACCCTCTCTAGTCCATGAAGAAAACATAGCCCTTCATTTTTGTGGTTGTTTCTTTGTCCTCTGCTGTTTGACTAATCTCACATCATTTTGTGTATATGTGAAGAGTGGGGAGTGGCTTCCTCAATAACTGAAACTGCCCTCTCAACACAGGTGATGTTTGCTCCTGGCTCAGATAGGAAAAGACTTGCAGGTACTGTGGGCGCATGTAGGTGTGCAAAAGCGCTCTGTTGTTGACAGTTCCAGGCTTACAGATACTCATCCTGCCCCACTGCCTGTGCAGCCCTTGGAGTTGCTACTTGACCAATCATTTGCTTCCTTGGGGTGGGCATATCTTACTTTCCTGGAAAGATTTTATGCTGAACTTTAGGATCAAGGAAGGCTTATGGGGTACTTTCATGCTAGTTTCAGGTCCATGAAACTTGGGTCCCTTCCTCTGGGCTGTGTCCTGTGAGACAATGGAATCCCCATCATGTTCAGTCTTCTTCTTACTTTCCTCATTCCTGAATCCTCTCCTCTCAGAGACTGAATCACTTTTAAGGTAATATTTATGAGATAATGGAGAGAAACTGTCCTCCCAGGCATATCTTCTTTAAAATCTCCTGCATGGGACACTCAGCCCTCCATATTTCACCAGAGAAGTCTGCAATATGCCTAATTTTGTTTGCTGTATGTTTCCTACCTGCTCCATCCTTTTGTTAATAGACACACCTTGCCACATGTCAATAGTTTTTATAGGTTAAAAAAAGCATAAAACTGTTACGTGTTTGATGTCTAAATTTAATAGTCTTTCATAAAATTAATAACTAATATTAATCTTATATCTTTTAGATGCCAGGCTTCCTCAACATCTGTACAGTGTCACTCCCTCCTTACATGGGGAAGGGTGTAATACACATGAAACAGTCCAACTGTCCAGCCTCACTTCCTTTCATTTCCTGTCTCAGTCTCCCTATTTACCCTTTGGCCATGCCCAAATACTTGCAATTTCCTCAGAGAACTAGGAAATCCCCAACATTCTCTCACTTAAATATGTTACTCTCCTTGCCTGTAATATTCTTGCATTTTTTCTGCCAAATTAATTTACCCTTTTTTAGATTCTATGTAGAAAAGTCGCTTTCCTAGAATTACTTCCATAATCTTCTTTTGTCCCTGCATCACTGGGTTACTTGCACCATACTGCACTGGTCTGTTGAGTTGTCTCTCTGCCTGTTAGGGCCATCATTTCATTCCGTTATGTCCCCTTCTCCTCTAGCCATGAAGCTAGCCATGTCACAGATTATAGTTATTCCTTCAGCAAGGTGAAAAGTGAAGAAGAAATACAATGAATAACAATGGGCACATCAAATCAGTGAAAGTTAAATCTTTGTTGTTATGAGCCATTACAATTTTGAAATAGGTTGTTGCTATAATATATCTTAGCCTAAAACAACTGATACAGCAGTAAATATATTGAATTGGTTGATTCACTTAGAAAACAACTTTAGAATACATTTTTAATTAAATAAAATGAAGTGCAATTACCAAAATATGCTAACATTCTTATACCGTATAATAATTTGCCACTTCATATCAAAAATTAAGTAAACCAAGATTCACATTTCACATTGATGAGGTTGTTGAAGGCTGCTATAGACTCAATACAGAGAGGCAGAGAAAGACACGGAGAGTGAGAAAGAGAGAGAGAGAAGTTGAGAGAGACAGAGAAAGCTTGAGAACACTGATAAATTTCTAGGAATAAAATGCTAATTTAAAAAAAATTATACACTGTGAGAACCAAGAGAACTTAGGAAACAGGATGACTAAATATAATACGACATCCTGGGTGAGATCCTGGAAAAAAACAATTCATGAAGTTAAAAGTATGAAAATATGAATAAATATGTCTGCGTAATGTGTGGACTTAAGTTAATAATAAGCTATCGATAGTTGTTTATTACTGCTAACAAATACACCATACTAATGTAAGAGATTTATAATGGGGAGAACTGTATGTGACTTATATGGGAGCTCTCTGTACTGTCTTAATAATTTTTCTGTGAACCTATAATTATTTTAACATAAAAATAAAATTTTAAAAAGTTGAGACACTAAGGAAAAATTAATTATAAAATATTTAAATACTTAATATAATAGATATTTTGATGAATACATTAGCCAAATAGTTAAATGTGCATTTAGAAAACACTCAAAATATGTTTTAATGTTTTTAAAATATATTCTTAAGAAAAGCTCCTTTCAGTTATTTTCTAAAATATGAACTAATGGAAAATATTTTCAAGTGAAACCAACTTGTGAAAATATCTTTTAAGAAAAAATAAGGGAAAATATTGAATGGTACATTTATGTTTTGCATAATTAATATATACATTTTTTACTGGAGAAATATTTTAGTTGTTTTTAACAACCCCAATTAGTACAGTTCATAGTTTTATAACAGGAGGGCTATAATCACTCATATTTTGAAAATTTATGGCTGTACTGATAATTTTTCAAGCCACAGTATCTCAAAAAACCTATTTGGCTTACAATATCCCCAAAGGACTAATTAAATGCAAAGTCAAATAACATTTTTTCTAATATATTCAAACATATATATAAATATTTCAGGTAAAATGAGTCTTTTAAAATAATTGGAAAAAGTGAGTTTTTAAATATATTAATTATTCCTTTCATTACATTTTTATGCTTTATAATGATATTAATTATTTGAGTTATTTTTTAAGTCTGGAATGTAAATTATATTGCTGTAGGTTATATCTTTATTAGTTATCTTTTTTCCCCCTTGTGAATTATATTTTTATAGATGAATCAAAATATTTTTATTCAAAATTTATTTTGGGTGGGTGAGCTAAAGTTTTCTTTATAAAATGATTTACATTGCCCCAAATACTCTTTTTCAGAAATTCTATATTTTAAATATTTATGCTCTCTATTATATTTATTTTCCTCTGTGTGGTGCATCATCAAAAATAGTTACAGGTATGCCAGTTAATAACTATAGTAGCATAATAAAATATAAAATGTTTTCATAGTTCCACATGGTTTAAATGGCTACTTAAGCATCTTTAAGCCCAGTGAAAACTAAACCATATCAGGAATCGGTGGCCAGTTGGTACAGCTATGGTAACATGAAAGGAGTTTGGCCATTTTCTTAGTAAAAGTGTTTGTACCACTTAAAAAAAATGGGATCTCTATTAAACTTCCTGAATTAAAATATATTTTTATCATAACATTTTGAGCTGAACAAATGCAAAGTAGAGCTTGTGAGCTTTGTATGGAATAAAATGAAAACTGTTCTGAGAATCAAGTATTTTAGGTTTAATCCTCATCCCGTTTCTATATTACCATGTATAATATAGAAAATAACTTACCTATATTATCAGGTAAGTTATAATCTCAGAGCATCTCTTTCCATCATGAAATGAAGGTGTGGGGAAATATCATAAATGGTCTTTTAACTCTATAAAATTTTTTTTTTTTTTTTTTTTTTTTTTTGAGACAGAGTCTCACTTTGTTGCCCAGGCTAGAGTGAGTGCCGTGGTATCAGCCTGGCTCACAGCAACCTCAAACTCCTGGGCTCAGTGATCCTACTGCCTCAGCCTCCCAAGTAGCTGGGTCTACAGGCATGCGCCACCATGCCCGGCTAATTTTTTTGTATATATATATTTTAGTTGGCCAATTAATTTCTTTCTATTTTTGGTAGAGACAGGGTCTCGCTCAGGCTGGTTTCGAACTCCCGACCTTGAGCAATCCGCCCGCCTCGGCCTCCCAGAGTGCTAGGATTACAGGCGTGAGCCACCGCGCCCGGCCTAACTCTATAAAATTTAACATACCTTTTGTTTTCCATTATTAGCTGTATTTGTCTACATATCAATTTTACTTTCTAATATAAATTATCTTTATACTCCTAAATAAATTACATTTGTCCCTTTTATCTTATAAATTTTTTATTAGCTTTTGTGCTCTGGTGTACTGCATGCTATTTTATGACTATCAAATTAATTCATCATTTAGCATTTCTTGCTAAATGCATTCTGATTTTGTATGTGTCTATAAATCTATTATAACTTACTGGTCAGAATTTAGACACATGGAAACACCTATTCCCAAAGTTAACTGGGAAATACAGTCTTTGGATGCAATTAGCATAGCCTAAAGATAAGAAATCTGTTAATTTGAGAGAGGAAAAAAAAAAGAATGGCTGTTATGTAAATAGTGAACATGCTCTGACATGTTTATATACCTATATATTTGGTATTATAGCCTTCTCTAATAGATGGTAAAGACAAATACTAGCATGACTGGTGGGATAACTATTTTACTATAGTTACCTCCTAAAACATAAAACTAAATGTTATCCATTGTCACCAGGAATTTATCAGCATCTTCAGTAATTAATCTAATACAATCACACATGCTTACCCTCTTTTCTCCTTTGATCTGTCCTTTGACCTTCTAACCAAAACTTGAATCTATTTTTGTAACTTCTTTGCATGAAGTAGAACCTAGTTTACCACTAAAGTCCTCCCAACTGAAGCTGTACTTTTTCTCACAAACTACACATCCCAAGTCTATGATGTAGGTAGTTATCTACTTGTTTTTCATTGCCTTTTCTGTATCATTACTATTTAGTCTGATTTTTCAAAAAAAAAAAAAAAAATCATTAGCTTCCTCTTCCAGCCATCATATACTGTCAAGTATTGTATTTACTGTTCTACCATTATAATTATAATGGTATCAAATCAAGAGGAAATAACAATCCTCTTATTTATCTATCTTCTAATAGAATTTCATAGTGTATAAAACAAAAATTGGTATACATGAAAAGAGAAAGATATACCTTTATAAATACATAATTATATTTGGAGATTTATAAAACATCTCTCCCAATAATTAATAGAATGATTCAACAGGAAATAAGTACAAATAAACTAGACTTGAATGGTATTATCAAAGAATTTGACATAATTGACTTTGTAGAACAGTAAACCCAAGGAAAGAAAAAAATATTCTTTACAATTGCATTTGAAACATTTATCATGATAGACCACGTTTTTAGTCATAAAATAAGTCTCAATAAATTTTTAAGAATTCAAATCCTACAGCATAATTTCTATGACCCAAATTAATGTGAAGACACTATGAGAAATATAGCTGTAAAATCCACATATATCTGGAAACTAAACAGCATATATTAATAATTCAAAAATCAAAGAACTAAAAAAAATGAGACAGTAATTTTGAACTGCATGAAAATGAAAACGCTTTGTATCAAAATGTGTGAGATGTATCTGTAGGACAATTTATAGCATTAGTTTATTTCCCCCCAGCTGTATTGAGGCATAATTGACAAATAAAACTTGTATATATTTAGAGTATACTTTTTGTGTGGGTGTGGTGAGAACAGGTAAGATCTATCCTGTTAGTAAAGTTCAAGTATACAATGCAGTAATGTGCTATATTAAAAAGGAACGAGTTCAAATTAATGACATAAACTTTAACCTTAAGAAAATAAAAGCAAGATAGCAAATTAAGCACAGAAGCAAGCAGAAGAAAGTAAATAACTAAAAAGGAGACAAATAGTATAAGAAAAGTAAACTACATAAAAATATCTCTATTTTTTAAAAGTAAACTACATAAAATATATCTTTAGTAAACTACATAAAAATAAGTACAGACTCAAAGTTTCTTTTAACAGTCTAATAAGTGAAATATAACAATTCAAAAAAATCACAATGTAGAAACTGGAGTTTATCCTAGGAATGCAGGATTGGTTTTTACATTTGATAATTAATCAATGTAGTAGACAATCTAAAGTGTCTAAAGAAGAAAAAGAAACATTGTCATATCAATTGTTGCAGAAGAAACATTTGGTAAAATTCAATATACAATCAGAGCCACGAAATCTATAAACCTATCTGTATCTTTCCCCACATTTTCATTTTATGCTTCTATTAAAACAGATGCAGTTTCTTTCTATATCAACCATGAATCCCTCATGTCTGTTCTGGATCCCCTCTTGTCCTTGAGGACACATATATATATAAGAAATCCTTCCTTTGCATCATTAACCTATTTTTTACAGGACTATTTCTAAATGCCATCTCACTTTCTTAAGTCTTTTTCTCTCCTCAAGAAATCTATCCTGGTTTCAATTTCTCTATCTTCAGGTAGAATAATTTTCTCTATGAGATCTTAGCTCTTTTCATCACATTTTCTAGGTCAATATAGCCAACTCTTTCTATCCTATTTGAAATTATGTCCACTAACCTCTTTTTGTAGGTATTTTCTTTATAGCACTTCTTATCTGACATACTTTATGTTTTATTTATTTAACTCTGGCCATTTTCTTACCATTATAAAGGAAGTTCCAAGAGTCATATATTTTTATCCCTTTTCCTCATTCTTCTATCATTAGAAGTTAAAGAGTATCTTGTATATAGTATGCATATTCAAATTAAACGACTATGATTTAACCTTTTAACAACTCTCAAATGTACTTGGATACTCTCTTATTTTGAAACATTTCTTTTTTATGAGTTTCCCTTGCACCGTGTTTTTTATGTTTCTTTTTAACCATCTTGGAAACGTTCTCTCTCTCATCTGTCTGTAGCTTTTTTTGCTTCTCTCAAGTACTATATGTCAGAATTCCTCTCTCCTCACATACACATCCTCCTTGGTTGATTACTTCAGATAATTTGACTTTAAATACGTATTAAATACAGAGAATATCAAATTTTACCTCAGTCCCAATCCTTTCCTCTTAGACTCAGACTTATGTACCAAACCCCTCACTTACACACCCCACAAGCATCTCAACTTAGATATGTCAAAAGTGGAATTCTTGACTGTATTCCTACACCTATCCTTTGGTTTTACCCTACACATATCTTTTTCTCTCAGTCCTGTTAGTCCCAATAGATTTCAGCTCAGTTACTCAAACTCAAAAGATATTCTTGATCCCTTCCATTCTTTCTATGTCTCCTGCTCCATGAAATAAACATGAATGTGTCTTCTTCCATCATTCTGTTGATATATAATCACTTGAGATACTGTCATCTGCCTGACTGCTGAAATTGCTTCCTTGTTTTTTAATAGCAAATTCATCTCCTATCCAATCCACAAGAAAAGCAGATATTTATTTAAAAAATACGAAGCTAACTACAGTCATCCTGGATTAAAATTATTTGTTGGCTTTCCATTACACATCAAATAATACCCTAACTCATCCACATGACCTACAAAATTCTGAAAGTTCTGACTTTAAGTTTGTTTCCAACTTTATCTCTTGCCATTTTTCTTTTGGATTATTACATGTTCCCTTGGACATCTTACTTTGAACACTCTTATTTCTACATTTCACATCACCTCTTTCATAATTCAGATCTCAGTTTAAGTAGTCTCAGAGAGGCTTATTCTCAATTGAAGCAGTTCTTGCTACCTCTTAGCCAATCTCACTATTATTCATTCTCCTCTAACATGCTTTGATAATTTATTTCACATGTATAAAAATATAATTACCACACACATTTAATGGTTTATTATGTCTCCTTTCAAATACAGATTCTGTAGCCAGACAGACTGGTTCCGAATCGTGATGCTATTACTTTCTGACTAGGTAACCTCATACAGTTTATTTAAGTCCTCAATGCCTGGGTTTTGTATCTATTAAATGAGGATTTTCATGAAGAGCAAAAGAGTTAATAGAAATAAAGTACTAAGAACTATCTATCTCACACAGTAGACATCATGTAAATCTTTTATAAAGGTTGTCACTGAAATCATACTTATCATTAAAAACTACAATCCTAATATTAGAATATTGGCAACCCAGTAGGAACTCATGATGTTTTTTTTTTTAATTAATGAATATGTTATTCCACTCAAAGCTTACACAATCTTGAAAGATGTGTTCTCAATTTTCAGATGAGAATATCAAGAAAAAAAGTGAATTTTATTTACAGATTCTGATCAGTTATATCAAAAATTAAAAATAAAAATACATTCATTCAGGTAGTTGTTCCTTTAGGTAGACAGACACACAGCAAGCCAGTGACCCAGATGGCCAGTCTGTCAGCCCCTCATTCACTCATTTGAAAGATTTGTGTCAGTATTTGAGGCTAAAGCTGGGGATATAAAGATAAATTCAGTGCTGTGTTAGACAATATCCTTTCTTCAAGTATTTCACAGTTTAGTATCTCATACTATCTCTAACACTTGTGATAAGTGCCTGGATGTACATATGAATAGAGAATTAGCCAAGCAAAAAATATATATACAAAATTAAAGGTAAAAGAGGCTACTGAGAAAATAGCTTAGAAAATGCAGTTTAAGTGGATACTTGGAGACAAAAGTGACTGAAAATCAAATAAACTTCAGTACCTATCAAAGATGAATAACCGTTACTGGATTTACCTCAACCTGAAACAAAAAATCAGATAAACCTATAAATGATAGTTTTCAATATATTGGAAAATAGGCAATGAAAAAGTTATCCCTCTGTGTTATGCATTGAATTGTGTTTCCCCCCAAAATACGTTGAAGTTCTAATGACAGTGCCATTGAATATGACTTTATTTGGAAATAGAGTCTTTACAGATGTGATCAAGTTAAGATTAGTCATTTTACTAGTCATTTAGTCATATTACACAGTCATTAAACTAGAGTAAAATCCAGTATGACTGGTATCCTTATACGAGGATAATTTGGACATAGAATCACAATGGGAAAACACAGCCATCTGAGAACAGATGTAAAGGTTGGAGTGATGCCTGTATAGCCAGGGAATGCCAATGATTATTAGCAAACATTAAAAGCTATACGAGGAGAGGAAGAATTTTCTGCTTCTGGTTTCAGAGGAAACATGATTCTACCAACACCTTGATTCCAGGCTTCTAACCTTCAAAATTATGAGGCAATAAATTTCTGTTGTTTTAATATACCCAGTGTGTGGTACTTTGTTATGATAGCCCTGGGAAACAAATACAAATTTTGGTACCAAGCAATGGAGTGCTGCTGGAAAAAAAATACCAAACATCGTAGAACTGAATTTGGAATTAATTAATGTGTAGAAGCTGGAAGAATATTGAGACATTTGATAGTAAAATCCTGGATTGCTTGAATATATTGATGGAAGAAATATGAATGTTTTTCTTTTGTTTTAACATGGCAGAGAACTTGGCTAAATTGTGTTTTTTCTGTTTGATAGAAAATAGAACTTGTAAATGAAGAACTTGGATATTTACCTGAGGGAATTTTCAAGCAAAATATGGAAGGTGTAGGCTGGTTGCTCCTTACCTCTTATATTAAAATGTGGGAGAAAATAAATAAATTAAAAAATGAACTGTTCAGCATAAAAGAGTTAAAACTTCAAGATTTGGAGACTTATTATCCTATCCATATTGCAGAAAATGAGAAAGCGTGCTCTGAAGAGAACACTAAAGTTGTGCCTAGACAACAATTTGCAAAAGAGATTGAATGTGTGATTCGTGAATCTGGTCAAACATACCCACAGAAAGCCACTCAGTCTGCAGCAGCCACAGGGGTTCTCAGGGGAGTTGTGGGATTCCTAGAGTTCTAATACCATACAAGCCACACCTAGGCGAAAGAAGAGTGCGGGAGGCCAAAGTGCCTCTCGAGACAAAGGAAGCAAAAGAGCACACCTACTTGGGAGCTCCCAGTTTGGGAGATGAAGGTCTTCGTCCCCCTCTCAGCAGAGATGTAGGTACAGAGCTGGGTCCTGTATGAGAAGAGAGTGGGCCCAACCCAGAGACCAAACAGCACTAGTGAATGGGAATGGACATGGAGACAGGGACTTCTTCATTCACCTTCCAGTGCTGCTGACAAAGCCATAGTTGCTCCCTTGGGGTGCTGGTGGGGGTGTACCAGGGGATGATCATTCCAGGGCATTTAGAGGAAGACAACATTCCCTCTGTTGGCATGGCCACCATGCCCAGATTTGCACAGAGAGTGGGGCCCACACCCTCCCCTTCAAAGAGTGGCAGTATTTCTACAGCTACCCTTCCCAGGAAGTCTGAGGCCACGTAGAAGGCTGGATCCTCTGCAAACATTCCCTAACACCTACTTAGACTGTAGCAGCCAGAGGCAGCTGACAGGTCTCAGGGGAATTGTGGGATTGCCAAAGCTCTAATACTTTGGACAGGCTTCCCTGAGGGGAAAGAAGAGTGCAGCACTCTGGGGTGACCCTTGGGTCAAAGGAAATGAGAGTATTTGCTCTCCTACATTTGAGAGTTCCCACTGGTGAGCTGAGCGTGTTTGCTCTCCACCCAGTGGAGATGCTCTGCAGTGCTGAGCTCTGTGGAGAAGAGGACAATGACCAGATGGTACTGGTGCTCAGGAACGGGCGTGGAGATGGGGACTTCTCCCTTTCTGCAGGCTCACTCCTTCTAATGCTGCCACAGCTCTTCCTGCGGGGGGCTGGAGCCAGACCATGGCTGGGCGGCGTGGGGGGTCCGGCGAGAAGTCATTCCAGGGCATTTAGGAATGGCTTCACCCCTGAAAGTATGGACATTGCACCTGAGCTTGCAAGGATGGTAGAGCCCATGTCCCTCCTTTTAAGCAGTGTCAGCTTCCTGCAGTAGAGCAGGGGGTGAACAGTGCAGCTGCTTGTTTTGGTCTGAGGGAAGAGTTTTGCCCCAGGCCATCTGAGCAGGAGCTGCAGGACAGGCATTTCCCACAGCCTTCAACAGCATTACAGCCTGGAAGAAAGGGACAGTGTCTAACTGAACTGAGAGTCTGGAGTCCTGGGACAGTGCCCCCACAGGGAAGTGGATCCCATGTCTGACTACCCAGGCCCTGGAGCTCGTTGGGTTCTATCCCTCTTTATCCCTCCTGCCCCCCCCCCAAGAACCTCAGCACACTTCAACGTCAGCTCCCCACAATACCCCTATCAGGGCTGGCAATCTACTCATCCCTGAGACGTACAGAAGTGAGTTTAGTGGTCCAGAGCCGCCCAGATTTGTTTCCTCCTCCGAAGCTAAACAGGGACTGTAGGGCATTGGGCATTCCACACACCACCTCATTGTCCCAGCAAACCGAGACCCAGCACACACCCATGGCTCTTAGGCATAAGTGCCATCTATCAGCCTAGTGATTGAACTGCAGTCCAATAGACTAATACAATCAGGATCTCAGAAAGCCAATGCAAAACTATATCTATAACCGACCAAGGAACACATACAGAGCCTTGGGCCCCTGAAAGTACCCACAATTGAAGCTAAATTAACAAATACAACATACATAACAGGCATACTCTCAGGGAAAAAAGTTAAAAAAAATTAAGAAGTCCCATCCAAACAGATGTACTTTCAAAAATTAGAAGTGATACCTTAACCAGATGAGAAGGAACCAGTGTAAGAACTCTAGTGGTATGAAAAAACAAACTGTTTTGACACCCCCAAATGACCACCCCTTTGCTCTCTAGCAATGGATCCCAAACAAAAAGAAAAATCTTAAAGGGCAGATAAAGAATTTAAAATATGGGTTGTAATGAAGTTCATTAAGATCCAAAGGAAAATTGAAAACCAACACAGTGAAACCAGAAAAGTAATACAGGATATGAATGAAAAATTTACTAAAGAGAAGTATTTTTAGAAAGTCAAACAGGATGTCTGGAAATGAAAGACTCATTGAAGGAATTACAAAATGCAGTTGAAAGATCAAACAATAAAATAGACTAAGCCAAAAAAAAAAAGAATTTCAAAAGTTGAAGACAAGTCTTTTGAATTAACCCAGTCAGATAAAAATAAAGAAAAAAAACTTAAAAGAAATGGATCAAAACCTACAAGAAATGTGGGATTATGTAAAGCATTCAAACATATAAGTCATAGGTATCCCAGAGGGAGAGAAAAAAAGAGTAAAAATGTGGAAAACCTATTTGAGAGACTCACTGAGGGAAAATTCCCTGGTCTTACAAGAGATTTAGACATTCAGATACAAGAGGTTTGGTGCACACCACAGAGATACATTATACGAAAGACTTCACCAAGGCATGTAGTTATCAGACTATGTAAAGTAAATGTGAAGGAAAAAAAAATTTAAATATCAAGACAAAAACATCTAATTACCTGTAAAGGAAAGCCCATCAAACTAAGGCATATTTCTTAGCAAAAAACTTACAATCCAGGAGAGACTGGTGTCCTATTTTCAGTATTCTCAAAGAAAAGAAATATCAGCTACAAATATTACATCCTGCTAAACTGAGCTTCATAAATGAAGAAGAAATAAAGTCTTTTTCAGAAAATCAAACACTAAGTCAACATTAGACTGGCCCTACAAGAAACACTTCAGGGAATCTAAAGAAAAAAGCAAAAGGTCAATACTTACCATCATAAAAACAAATAAAACCAAAAAACCCACAGGTCTTATAAAAACAATTTCACAATTTAGAATACAAAACAATTGGTTTACATCATTATGACAAGAAAAGAATCTCACATATCAATATAAACTTTGAACATAAATGGACTAAATGCCCCACTTAAAAAACATAGATTGCTGGAATAGATAAAAAAAAAAACCAAGATATGCTTCCTTGAAAAGACTCACTTAACTGATAAAGACTTTTATATACTCAAGATAAAGGAGTGATAAAATATATTCTATGCGAATGGAAACCAAAAGTGAGCAGAAGTAGCTATAGTTATAAGAAAAAAAACCCTCAATCAACAACAGTTATAAAAAAAGATAAAGAAGATTATTATATAATGATAAAGATATCAATTCAACAGAAGATACAATAATCCTTGATATATACACACCCAGCAATGGAACACCAAGATAAATGAAACAAATAGTAGGAGACCTAAGAAAACAGATAAAAAACAATTCAATAATAGTGGGGAAATTCAACAGCTCACTGGCAATACTAGATGGAACATTGAGGAAGAAAGTCAACAAAGAATCAAAGGACTTCAACTGGACTGTACAACAAATGAACCTACTAGTCATTTGCAGAACATTCTACTCAACAGTTACAGAACTTCTCAACAGTACATGGAACATTTTCCAAATAGAACATATGTTAGGCCAAAAAACAATTCTCGATAAATTTTTAAAAATTGAAATCTTATCAAATATATGTTCAGATCACAGGAGAATAAAACTAGAAATGAATTATAAGAGGAATACTCAAAACTATAAAAATATGTGGAAATTAATCTACTCCTGAATTATCTTTGGGTCAATGACTAAAGACAGAAATTAAAATTGTTTTGAAAGAATGAATTTAGTGACACCACTTATTAAAACCTCTGCAACACAGCAAAAGAATTGTTAAGAGAGAAGTTTATAGCATTAAACACATCAAAAAGATAGAAAGATGACAAATAAAGAACTTGATATTGTACCTCAAGGAAGTAGAAAAATAAGAAAAGCCCAAACCCAAAGCTAGCAGAAGAATAGAAATAACAAAGATCCTAGCAAACCTAAATAAATTTGAGACTAAAAAACACAATGCAATATGTCAACAAAACAAAATGTTGTTTTTTTGAAAAGATGAACAAAATTCATGGGCCACTAGCTAAATTAACCAAGAAAAGAAAAGAGAGGATTCAAATGAGTTCAATCAGAAAAGAAAATGAAGACATTAAAACTGACACCACAGTAATACAAAAGATCATCCAAGGCTATTATGAATGTCTATATGCCCATAATACTAGAAAACCTAGAGGAAATGGATAAATACCTGGAAACATATAACTTCAATAACTTGAATAAGAAAGAAATAGAAATTCTGAACAGACCAAGAATGAGCAGAGAAGTTAAATCAGTAATAAAAAACCTCCCAACAAATAAAAGCTCAGTACCAGACAGATTCACAGCCAAATTCTATTAGATGTATAAAGAAGAACTGGTACGAATCTCACTCAAATTTTTCCAAAAGATTGGAAGGAGAGAATCTTCCCTAATTTGTTCTATGAAGCCAGTACTAACCTAATACCAAAGCCAGGAAAAAATGCAACAACAAAAAAATAAAACTACAAACTAATATCTCTGATGAACACAGATGGGAAAATTCTCAAACAAATACTAGCAAACCAAAACCAACAGCACATCAGAAAAATAATTCACCATGATAGTGAGTTTTATCCTAGGACTGAGAGGATGGTTTGACATATGCAAGTCAATAAATATGATTCACCATATAAACAGAATTAAAAACAAAAACCATATGATCATCTCAATAGATGTACAAGCTTTTGATATAATCCAGCATTCCTTTCTGATAAAAAACTTTCAACAAAGTAGGCATAGAAGAAACATATCTAAAATTAATAAAATTTATATACAGCAAACACACAGCCAACATCATACTGAATGAAGAAAAGTTGAAAGCATTCCCCCTATGAACTGAATCAAGACAAAGATGCCCACTTTCACCATTTCTATTCAATATATTACTAGAGGTCCTTGCCTGAGCAATCAAGCAAAAGAAAGAAAGAAAAGTCATTTAAATTGGAAAAGAGGAAGTCAAATTATCTCTGTTTGCTGATGATATGATCTTATACCCAGAAAACCCTAAAGACTCCTCCAAAAGACTCCTAGATTTGATAAATGAATTCAGTAAAGTCTCAGATTACAAAACTAACATGGACAAATCAAATAGCATTACTGTACACTAATAACAAACAAGCTGAGAACCAAATCAAGAACTCAATTCCATTTACAGTAACTGAAAAAAAAAAACTATATTAGGAATATATTTAACCAAGGATTTAAAAGATTGCTACAAGAAATACTACAAAACACTGATAAAAGAAATCATAAACACAAACAAATGGAAAATCATCCCATTCTCATTAATTAGAATAATCAATATCATTAAAATGCCCAGAGCAAACTATAGATTGATTCAAGACAATTCCTATCAAATTACCAACATCATTTTTCACAGAATTAGAAAAAGCAATCTTGAAATTCATATGGAACCAAAAAAGAGCCTGAAGAGTCAAGCAGTCCTAAGTGAAAAAACAAAAAACAAAAAACAAAAACTGGAGATTTTATATTACTTGACTTCAAATTACGCTTTTAGACTATAGTAAGCTAAACACCACGGTAGTTATAAAAGTAGACATATCAATCAATGGAACAGAATAGAGACCTCAGAAATAAAGCCATGTACCTAAATGAACTAATCTTTGACAAAGTTGACAAGAACATACACTGGGGAAAGGACACCTTTTTCAATAAATGATGGTGGGAAAACTGGATTACCATATACAGAAGAATAAAACTGAACTCCTTTCTCTCAGAACCATATACAAAAATCAACTGAAGATGAAATAAATGTTAAATACAAGGCCTGAAATGATAAAAATTCTAGAAGTAAACTTAAGGAAAACATTTCTGGACATTGGCATAGACAAAGAATTTATATCTAAGACCCCAAAAGCAAATGCAATCAAAACAAAACAAACAAACAAACAAAAACAAATGAGACTTGGAACTTGGAACTGCAGGAATCTTCACAAATATAGTGATCGTTCTGTGTGGCTCAGGGATAATGCTTAGCAAATCACTGTTTTATCTTTACCTTATCAACACTTCAGTACTAATTGCCTTCTATCAATATATATGTTCCATGAACATTAGAGGAAAGAGTAGATTTAACCCAAACAGTATATAGTAAACAAAAATTTGATGTTGCTTAATAATTGAAAGAAATAAAATTAAGAAAACAAAGATAAGAAGAAAGTAAGAAATATTTATTTTTTTTGTAAAATCAAGAAATTCTAACACACTCTTCCTTTAATTAAAATCTGAATACAAGTTTAACTTCAGCAAAAAACTTCTTAATTGGAACCAAGCCGTCAGAGTCAGTGTAGATGGCAGATGCTAGTGTACTGGTCAACAGAGACAGTGATCATGCTGACTTAGGTGACAAAGCTGCTATCCCAAGCGTTGCCTTGTGAATAGAGTGACACAGGTGGCAATTAAGGGGCAAACACCTATCTGACAGCAAGAGCAGTAAAAACGAACACCAGCAGGAAGATATAACATGAAATGAAGTAACAGAGGGCAAGAGAGCTAGTTTCTATAAAGAATAAACAAACTATTTTGCCTAAAATTACCATTGATCTTTGTTAATGGCTTAATAGAATCCACTAAGAATGACAGTTTAAGGGATGATAAAGTATCACATTGCTGCAATTAAATATACAATTATGATGATAATTGTTAGAATTTAGTGTTCGATCGTTTTATCTTTCAACTACATCAGTAGCATATTCACACCGCTGTGATACTCTGAAGCTGTTCAGAACTCCGTGCAGGATTACAACACACAGGCAGTATTTTTCTCCATTGCTTTCTTCAGTCACAGAACATCAAGGCCTATACTGAATCACAGGAAGGAGGTGGACAAATTCCTGGAAACATACAACCTCCCTAAATTCACCCAGGAGGTAACAGAATTTCTGAATAGACCAATCTCAAGCTCAGAAATTGGAGCAGAAATTAAAAACCTCCAAAAACAAAAAAGTCCCGGACCAGATGGCTACGCTTCAGAGTTTTACCAAACATACAAAGAAGAACTCATACTTATACTATAGAAATTATTCCACATCGAGAAAGATGATATTCTTCCTAACTCATTCTACAAAGCCAATATCGCCTTGATACCAAAGCCAGGAAAGGACACAACAACAACAACAAAATTACAGACCATATATCCCTCATGAATATAAATGCAAAAATCCTCAACAAAATTTTAGCAAATAGAATCCAGTAGCACATCAAAAAAATAATTCACTTTGCTTTTCATTTGTGTCAGTTCAAAAATGCATTTCATGTCTTCTCTGAATGGTAATCCCATATTTATATCTCTTTTATTTATTTTCTTTGCTTCAATTTGTTACTACACACTATCTCATGCAGGCCTAACAGATTTTGGTGAAAAATAGAAGGAATAATAAAACTATTATACTTGTAGAAGTATTATAGAAGTATATACTTGTAGAAGTATTTTCTACATACTTGTAGAAGTATTTATACTTGTAGAAGTATTTTCAATTACCATCAGTCTTAATACAAAACTACAAAGAATGTAAGGCGGGATGTATTATCCTCGTTTTATAAATGAAGATGCAAGTGCTCAAAGAGGTGATATGTCCTATATAAAGGAATACTGTTAAACTTTGCTACATTTTAAACACAAAAAGTTAATAGAATCCATGAAAGTCTCAGCACAAATTTTATCCAATTCCACTCGTGGAACTTCACTTGCCATCACTGAGGTCATGACCTGCCTTCATTTCTCATGAGTATATATATATATATATATATATATATATATATATATATATATATCACAAGATTCCCTTTATACTAGTAGTAATTACCTTGATTCAACATGGACAACTAGATAAAGTGAATACTCTGTCATGGACATAACTCTTACCTTGTTGAAAAACCAAATTGCTAATCCCTAATGAAATGTGTATGTGTGAGTGTTAGAAATATGTACTAGAAATATATTAGAAATACATACATATATATTTGAATACACACATACATAAAGTACTTGAACTTTTTCAAAGTGCACCTATAGAGAGAATTGTAGACTTTATTTCATTAGAGTAGAACAATTTTATATTCTAACAACTAACACACTCTCTCTGTTTTTCTGATATCTAAGCATAATTAAAATTTAATTATGAGAAATTTCCCTGATTTATCAAAGTTCATCCAAAAGATAATTCCTATACATTAATGGTGTCAGTACTCTCAGATATGGGCTGAATTGATTAAGTCATTTCAAAGAAAATATGTTTCTTTGGAGAGTTTGAAAAGACCAGGCTAAATTGGAAAGAAATATAATAAATGAAGTTTTCATACTATTTATATCTCCTTTTCTGTAAAATGTCCTTTATAGAAGTAGTAGATCTAGTCTAGGTACACCATAAAATTTCTAACACCCATTGCTGAATTAAATCAAAGCCAAATGACCATATGGTTAGGTTATTCACCATGGAATACTGCTTTTTAAAATTCTTTTTACTTAGGCTACAGCAGTCCCCAGCCAATCCTGATGCATTAAGAATGTCTGACACATTAGCATATTTTATAATTGGGCTGAGAAATGATGTTACTATTAATTTATTTTTGAGATATTAACTTGCTTTTAAAGAAAGTACTATGAATAAATGTCAGAAATATTTATGACAACACTTACGATTGTTATATCAGGTATGCCCTTGAAATTCTAAGCCACATTAACATGAAGAGTACTGTGCCTTTGAAGAAAGTTCTCTTTGTATTATATCAAGGCAAATTGTAGTTTGAATCATGCTATGGGCCAGGCCGATATGCGTAAGTAAAAAATGGCACAGACCTCCCCAAAATTTACTGCTATTAATATAATATAGTTAATGTAATGTAATTATTAGTAGTATAAGAAGAATAATTCAGGGGAATTTTTGAATAGTCATTCATACTGATTTTTTTTATGAAACTGTATTACAATTTTATTTTATAGAATGGTGCTTAGCATTTAATTATGCATGGTTAATGTTTTTACTGTAATGATTCTACATAAACTTTGTTTTCTTTTAAAATTTCAAATTATTCATGGTAGGGAAATAAGCTACATACACATCCCTTTCTTGTAGCATCTACTTTTATTAAAAACTTAAAATTATCTTTTACTTCACTTTTTAAAAATAAAGTTTTAAAGTGGCTTAGATAATACCTGTTGATTATTAGACTATATCCAGAAGAAAAGTTTGACACCTTAAACATATGAGATACTAATAAATAATTTATCTATCAATATAGAGTCTTATATTTATTATAGGCATGCCTGTGGACTATAATTTATTATAATTGACAAATTAGATTAAATAAATCAAATATACAGAGAAATGGCCATTGAGATAATTAGACTTAGGTCATTAGGGAGATTTACTTGACTCCTAATATTTGGGTACCAGAAATAGTGCTTTCCATAGTTTATATCTTGTATGTTTTTAAACACATACATGCACACTCATTTATAAATCCTTGATAAATTAAGTCAGAATACTAAATAAAACAACATTTAAGAAAAATAAAAGTTTATTAAAATAAGAATTTTCACATTTTCATTGTGAATACACAAAGGAAAGGGTTGGGGTGAATAAAATGGAGGTAAAGACAACATTTCTTGTGGTCTTCAAACACACTATTTAAACTTACTATTTTTTAAGAGCTATAGAAGGACTAGTGTCCACAGAACACCTTTTAGGAAATGATGACCTAGGATTTCTAATGCTACTGTGCTGTTTGGAAAAACCCATACTTTTCTTTCTTCTGCTTCTATAGTTGTAGACTCAATGGTCTCACAAAATAGGAAAGAATTTACTTATTACTTTACAACCCAGAATGACATATGGGGGGGCAGAGGGGGGGGGAGACAGACAGAGAGAGAGGGTGCCCTTGGAAAAATGACCAGAGGATCTTACCCAGTTTTAGCTATAGTTTTTTTTTATTTTCTCCACTCAACAGAACTTTTCTAATGACCTGTCAAATAATTTAAGAAAAAGAGATAACAATGCATAATATATAATTGCACATAAAATGTATTCACTTCATTTTTCCTTGCTTTTTAGATCATAAAAGCACTGTTGAAGGACCAGAGCATTTTTTTTTTCGTCCATGTCCATGGCTTATAGCACTTTAAAACAATGCTGAAGATCACATTAGTGCTTAGGAGAGTTTTGGAGTTGCTGCAAGATGCCTAGTTTGGGGTGTTTGTAAAGGAGATTCCGAGGTAAGAGGGCGGTGCAAGGAGCAATGACCAGGGACTGGGGAATCTAAAACAAGGGGGAGCTGTCATTAAAGGGTGTCTTATTTAGTAAACATCCACTGTGGGTGACCAGAGCTTCAACCCAAAGGGAAACTGTAGGAAATGTAAATTATATGTAATTCTGTAATTACAGAATTATCTCACTTAATGGATGAGGGAGCTGAGATTTTACACATCAGTCCCTTTCAGGCATTAATTGTGGAATGATCTGAGGCCTGTTCATTTCTAGGCACTTAGGACCTGTCATGTGCTGATTGTCATCTTCTATGGTTGACAAAAGTTCTTAGGCACAGAGAAGAAGATACTTGCAGATAGAAATCCACTGAAGCAAGTTGAAATTTATGAGAGGTTGGAGTGTAGCACTATCAGCCTCTGGTTAAGTCTATTGCTTTCAACACTCAAATCCATCTGTGGCCCATCTTACATTCTTTTCATCCTGTTAGTACTTCTTCAAGGTCATGACCAGTCACAATTTCTAAGAAGGATACTTAGAAGGATTAATGGGCAAGCCATAGTTCCCCCTAAGGCAATGAGTCCTGAGGTCACAAATAATATTCATTATATCCTCTTCTACCAGACATTTCAGAGTCCCTTTGCTTTCTAACAGAACTTTCCCTGATCTAAGTTGCTTGCCAGTGGGGTACCCCTAGTGAAGTGCTGGTAGTTGCTTCACTGCTGGCTCCCCAGGTGTCCTTCCAACCTGAATGTTAGTTACTATATTTCCTTATGGTCTGTGGACAGATAAGACAAAAGGAAACTGGAAAACCTACCAAAACTTCACAATAGTTTTTGAATCCTGGAGATATGTTCTCTCCATTATTTGTACTAATCGCTATGTAGCAGTTATAGACCTCACACATGCTGAGATGTAATCTGGACTTTTGACATTTTCTCCATCACTTTTAAAAATCTAGACCAAGGATCAGCACACTTTCTCTGTAAAGGAACAGAGAGTTCCTTGTTATATTTTCAACTTTCTTGGTCACCTACAGTTCTGTTACATATTGTTCCTTTTTCTTTTTTCTTTTTTTTTTTCTGTTAGTGTGTTTTTAATAAACTCACAAATATAAATATCATTTTTAGCTCAGAGTCTTTAGAGGAAAAAGGCCACAAGTCAGATTTGGCCTGCAGGCTATAGATTGTTGTCCGTTCTAGACAATCAACAAAACAAAAAAATCAAGCTCTCATTTGTACATTTACCAATTTCCATGGTGTAAATACGACTATGGCCAATTTCAAGCTTATCTTGTAAAATTGGAAAGAGAGGTATAGTATCACCCCACTACATACTATTTCCTGATAAATAAATAAATAAATAATGATCTCAGAAGCATAGATAAGATGTAGTGAAGCAATTAAGACTATGAGTTTTGTGTATTTATTATCTTTGGTCCTTACATAATTTATTTAATTGCAAGTTTATATGATTTAGTTTCTAGACAATGACTATGTTTAACAACCAGCTCAGAAATTTTTACTATTTTAACAATTCTCTTTCATATGCTAGTCTGAGCCACCTGCAGCACATTACTGGGAAACCCCAACCTTCGTCTGGCTGTAATTTCCTACTTATGTTTATCTGCTGATAAAAAACTAACACTTGCTTCCCTCATGAATCTCTTTATTTTCAAATTTCTTCTTCTCTGTTCTTATCATGTAATAAAAACCTTATATCATCATAATAATCCATACCAATGACCCAGCCAGTGGGTTAACTGTTTTCTTTGCCTATTGGTTTGTTGTTATGGGAACCCCATTACTCTTAGATAGTAGTCATACTCTTAGGTGTAATAGAATCCTTAATGTTCCCATTATAGAACTGTCTCTTCCATTAAAAATGGGATTTCCAGACAAGTTGTGATTAAAACTGAGGTGACAGGAAGAACAAATTCCCCAGCTGAACTGCTGGGATTAACGGTGAGACAAGCAACTCCAAATTTTACTCCTTGGTTTCCGGCCCAAGCACTGAAGTGGATATATATGATGGTTAAAGTATGTACCATAGTTTGTATCTTGTAGGGCAGTGTACCAGTCCCACAGGGGATCATCTTAACCTGTGTCCTTAGAGAAGTGCTTTAATCAGTTTGGGCTGCTATAACGAAATACCATAGATGCAATGGCTTAAGTAACAGACATTTATATCTCAGAGTTCCGGAGGCTGGAAAGTCCAAGATCAAGGTTCTGGCCAATTTGGTTTTCTGATAGGGGCCCTCTTCCTAGCCCCCAACTTCTCACTGTATCCTCACATGGCAGAGAGAGTGACAGAGAGAGAGAGAGAGAGAGAGAGAGAGAGAGAGAGAGAGAGAGAGAGAGAGAGAGAGCACACACACGCACATGAGTTCTAGTTCTCTTCCTCTATTATAAGAACATTAATCTCATCATGGGGCCACCAGACCCGTGACTTCATCTAAACTTAAGGCCCCATGTCCAAATATTATTTAAATACTATCACATTGGGGTTTATGGCTCTGTCATATGAATTTTGGCAGGGGGGACACAAATATTCAGTCTCTAACAGGAGGACATTTCAAAGCCTATCAGTGTGGAAGCTTCTGAATGAAAGAATTTATGGTAGAACCAGAGGAGAAACCATTGTTACAAGTCCTCCACTGTATGTGGGTCACTTTGTCTGTGGTGATTCCCAAGCAGGATCCCAAGATGATAAATAAGACACACTGGTAAGCCCTCAGATAATGATCCGAGTGAGACGTACAAGAAAGGGAGTCACATTTATATGCAGAACAGTAAATATATATCACTTCCTTCTCCCTGGTGGAAGGACTATGCCATAATCAACCTGGTATCACCTGGCAGGCTGGTATCAACAGTGTCAGGTACAACATCCCCGTCTTAGTCTCTATATGTCTCCTATGGTTTAGGCATTAAGTATCAACAGTAGCTAGGTCTGTCTTCATGAGAGAAAAATCAATGTTGTTGGCCCTATGAATAGCCTCTTTCGCACCACTGAACGGCCATTATTTTATCACCATTGCTGCTCCATTCATAAGGCCATTATGCCATTATTTTTGTATTAGTATTAGTTCAGACTATGTATCTAAAAGCCATGGAAATAGCTGGGAATTCCCTTTTATCCAGTAAATGATTCTCTGATAAATGGTTGTACTTACTTTGGGGGAAAAGTTGGGAAAGTTGCTGCTTTGTATGCTTTCTGTGGTGTTATGTGGTCTCTTTTCAAGGTCATCTGGGCTCCACTTAATGAGCTCAGGTTCTGCTTCTGGTTCGTGTCTAGAAACTGGCTAAGAAGTCATGATTTCCTCTTTGATTGACATTGGTTTTAGGTTAAATAGACTTCTCATGTGTCTTTGCCCCTAGGAACACCATGGTATATCAGCCATTGTTACAAATCTCTGAGGGTTACTTTTTCCCCTGGCTTTCATGTGCTTCTTACAGTAATATGTCTGCCTTTCTTCTGAAAGTAAAATGTTGCTACTTGGCCTCTGCTATTGAAGAATCCTCATGCATTCCTAAGAGATAAGTTCTAGAACAAGTTCACTACCATCAACTCTGGTGTCTCAGTGATACTCACGTCCCCATAACATAGCCATTATTGTGTGTTTTATTGAACAGAATGTCTCTAGTGCTTCCCAGGAAACACGATTAGCTGTCTGTTCTATGGCCTTATGTAATATATTCAGACTAGCATGCTCACCCCATTGAGCCTTTTGATCCCTTTTTAATACTTTGCCAAATTAATTTTATCATTTCTACCTTATTAATTTTAAGCCATTTATTTTTTAGGCTCCAAATAGAAATTCCAGCAGTGTATTGGGGCTGGCTCCTGGTGTACTTTCCAGTGCATAAAATCCTGAGTTACGGGAGAATGTGTTTCATAGAGAAATTCTCCTTATCAATCATTATATTCTCCTTCTTGTGCAACTCCCTTAAAATCCACTCCGAGGCATGGCTCTATAGGCTCAGGAGACTTACCTGGGATGTGAACTATATTTTCTTTTCTGTTCTATTGCTCTCATAATCAGGTTCTGGAAATAGTGTTTCAGGCCAATTTGCCTTCTAGTTGAAGGAAAGGAGATTCTTGATATCATAAAGGCTTTCTGACATTCGTACCCTGCTTGGATATAATTGTTGGTGGTTTAAAACTGTAATTTTCTTTTTTCAAGGCATTAATGATACCTAACAACAACCACCCAACCAACTTCAAGGTCATAATTACTATTGCCAGCTTATCATTTAAATGCTAGAGATATTGGGCATTTTTGTTCTAATAATCTATTATATAGATTTTCACCACACTGCACATTTAAGATTCTTAGTAATCTTGAAATTAGAGCATGTTAGAGACTGCCACCATCAGCAATATTGTAGTTTTTGTCATCAGTTTGGTTAGTTATTCAGCCTTATATGATAATATACACGTAAGCAATTTATTTGTCAGGTGAGAGGAACATAAGTTTAGAGTGGGGGACTGATAAATGAAGGAAAACAGTCAATTAAGGCAATAAAGTGATCATTATTAAGCTAGTTATGACTATAAGTGACAAGTTTATATCGGTAAGGAGACTCTGGGAAAGCCATTTAAAACCCATGGCTCAGAATTCTCTCATCAGAGGAGAAATGGTGGTGGGATATTTATATACCAATTCTTATCGGTCACATTTGAGGGCTCTTCCCAATGTTTGTTAATTCCTAGTACTTTATGCTTGCCATGGTCACAAAAACGGAATGATTTTCCATAGTGTTGGGAAAATCCTCAGGTACAGAGATGCGTATAAAATACTAACAATATATAATTCTAAATAACTTCTTGTTAATATGGCCCACTGCCACTTATAAATTGTCTTGCATTAAAAAAGTTTGTCTTGCATTAAAATATAAATAAATAAATAAAAAAGAACAAAAAGCAAAGAGATGGGCAAAAGTGCATCAGGCAAACAAATGCAAATGAAAAAGATTTATTAATTTTTTTATTAAAAAAATTTGTTTTTTTAAAAATTCTCACATAGGATATATCATCTCTTTAAAGCATCTGTCCTTAAAAATTACTTTTGTTACATATAAGTGGTAAGTAATTTTATTTATATAATTATTTTCATAGAGAAATGCATAATACACTTACATAATGTATATTAATAGAAAAATATGAATATATGTGTAATCTCATAAAAACTAGTATTTTCATTATTTTTATAAAGGGATATAGATTTATGAATATTATACTTATTCTACTGTGAAACTGATGATTATTGAATATAGTTGCATGGTTTCTGAGATTTCTTTTATAAAAACTTAGAATACACACAAATACAAATCCGTATTTATAGATATTTTGCTCTAATCTTTATCTTTGAAGTAAAATTAGAATAGTCACTCGCATTTTATCAAAAATCAGATACATTAAGAAAAATATTTGTTATATCTAAACTTACAATAAATTTTTCCAAGATTAGGTGAACTAAGTGAAAATAAAGAATTAACTAAACTTTTCTTACTATCGCTATATGACAGAAGTCTTTCAATATATTAAGATATTTTTAAAAAACCCATTTTCTAATTTCTAGGCATTTTTTTGTTCCAAAGTTTAGTTCTTTAAAGTAACAATATCTGGAAGCATTTTGAAGATAAACACAAAGGCAATTCAATGATTATGACTCCTTTTTTACATAATGGAACCATCTTAAGGGATTTTATCCTAAAATGCCTCTTGATTTATACCCTTAAACATTTTAGTTCTTCTAAGGTTTTCATTCTTGTAAAAAAAATGAAGAAATGCTATTCTTCAACCTTGAGGAGCTTCTAGCATTGTAATAGAGAAGTAGTATTTTTAAAAACTTTAACACTTTTTAAGGCAAAAATGACCTAGGGACATATTTTATGAATGTCGCATCTCCACCATTTGTGTTCATCTACCAGGAAATGTGGCTTTCAAGGAATTCATAGAAAAAGAATTAAATTTGATATATTACTATGATATATTCTATTATATAAGATTTTTGTTGCAATTTAATGAAAAAATAATTTCTTAAATTTTAAGTTCATTGCTCATTATTATATACTTCAGTGAACTACAAAGAATTATGCATGTTTCATGAAAACACAATTACTGCCTTTCTATTTGAAATTTATGACGAGAAGGAGAAAAATTTTAAAGGAAATTAAAAAATGTAAAAATTGACTTAATCTGTATTGTGCTGCTATAACGTACCTGAGACTGGGTAATTTATACTGAACAGAAACTTCTTGGTGCATTGTTCTGGAGTCTGAGAAGTCCAAGGCAGCGGGGCTGGCATCTGGCGAAGGCTTTCTTGCTGCGTCACAGCATGGTGGAAGGGCAAAGAGAGAGCAAGAGAGAGCAAGAAGGGGCCAAACTCATCCTTTTATAAGGAACACACTCCCGTGATAACAAAGTCACTCCTGCAATAACAACATTGATTTGTTAATGAGGGTAGAGCCTTCATGGCCTAATCACTTCTTAAAGATTCCATCTTTTAATACTATTACATTGGGGATTAAGTTTCTAACCATGGATTTTGGGTAACACATTCAAACTATAGCACAACATATTTTTGAATATGTAAAATGAGCATACTCAGAGTTAAATAATTTTGGAGAAGATATCATTAATTTTTTTATATAATGAGTTAAAGATTATTTTTTGTTGTGTCTCCTTGGCTAATCATTTTTGTACACACATATATATACTAAATATTCTCATCTTGTGAAGATGTCAATTCACTAATTGCTTGTGTATGTATAGACCCATATCATTCACAACATCAAATATTTTTTGATATCTTTATTCTAACTAGGGTCTGACTAGGCAGCACTCAAGTAAGATTTGAAAGAGGAAGTAAAAAAAAACAAAAACAAAAACAAAAACAAAACAAAAAACCCTGTCTAGCTGTGGATGATGATACTGGTCCCAGTGTTACTTTTGTTAAGGCTAAAGCAATGGTATTAACAATAGCAGTTCCTCAGGCAGCAGTAATTATAATTTCATGGGTCCAGCTTGGGGGAACTAGTAGGTTTAGGTTTATATACTCTGGACAACACTATGATCCTACTTTTGCCCTTTGGATTTATTTCTAAAATAATTTTTTTCTTTTGTTCTTGACACTGATTGATACACGGAGGTTGAGAAAAAGCTTAATGCTTTTTTTGTTTGTTTTAAGACTAAGGTTTCCTTTGTTTTTTACTTCTTCCCACTTTTCCTTTATTTTTCCTTCCTTCCTTCCTTCCTTCCTTCCTTCCTTCCTTCCTTCCTTCCTTCCTTCCTTCCTTCCTTCCTTATCTTTTCAGAGGATCATATATATATATATACACACACACATATATAAAACAAGAGGTTTGCACAGGGAATTATATATTAAAACTTGGTGTATGCTGCCCACCCTCAAATTAGTGGGTTTATGTCTTCAGATAATATCCATGCTCAGTTTGTTAGTTGTGTTTCAGAAACTGAATGACAAATAAATAAATAAAATAAGATAAAATTTTCAAATTGAAATATATTGTAGAATATAAGAAGAAAAAGGGGACTTTGGGAAGACCTGTGAGCTGGGGTGGTGGAGAGTTGATCTTTACTAATTGCTAAATATTTTCAGAAAATGTAAGCATTTTAAATACTGTCTTGGAAAAGATTTTATATTGTAAATATTTTCCAACTTTGCAGTAAGCAATTTCTACCAATTAAAGTTGATGTTTACAGAAATATGAACATCTGGACAAATTTAAAGTCATTATAGTAAAATTAAATGTGGTAAATATTTCTGTTTCATTATTTGTTTTCTCTGTTTATTCCATTGTTGCAATCTGTATTATAATCTCTGGTTAGGAACACTAATGGTTTCCTAAACTATGCTTTGTTTCTGTTTAGATGACAACACATTGCATGGATTAGTGAAGGGAATTGGTGAATAAATTATAAATTATTTAAGTATTCACATTTGATTGTAGAATTTGCATTTAAATGTTGTATATGCATTGGATTTAGTTCTCTTCCTACTAGATTTTTATTTTAAATCAACTATTTCATTTAATTTTATAAAATTTATTGTCAGTAAATTTACTCTTTATATCTATTTTACAGAAAAGGAATAGGAGCACAGGGAGTTAAGTAACAGCTAATAGGTAGAGAATCTGAAGTGAAACCTTCGCAGTCTTGCTCCAGAGTTTCTTATTCAAGTACTAAGCATGAAAGAAACTAAAAAGAAAGGAAAAAGAAACAGAGAGAGAAGGAGGGAGGAAGTAAGGAAGGAGAAAGGAAGAAAGAGAAAGAGTGGAAGAAACAAGGGAAGGGAGGAAGGCATGAAGAGCATGAAGGAAGGAAGGAAGAAAAACAGAAAGAAATAAAAAAGGAAGAAAGAAAACATATTGAAACAACACATGGAAAATATCCTTAAAATAATTTCAAATGATTAAATAACCAGACATTCAGTAAATATAAATATAATTGAATATGGGCAAGCAAACTTGTCAATGGAATGGACCTTTCAAAATTTGAGTCATTTTTCCAGGCAACATAAAATTTGCTTTCAGATAGATTAAATTTTTTGCTAAGAACTTAATGAAAATATTTTTTTAAAAAAAAGGAACATGAATTTGAGGAATGAACAATGCCCTTAGAAATCTAGAACAAATTGAGTTGTGAGAGATGCTAGAGATAACATAAAAGAATTAACTTTGAAGAGCAAAGATCTGAAAGGAAAAGCAATGCTTTCTGTTCAGCAGAGTGAGAAGTGGTCCCTCAGTCAGGCATAAGCAGTCTCCTTGTTTATTTGGAAAGGCGCGAAATGTACATGGTCACATGACCAAAGAGGGCACCACCATGATGCACAGGGCATTAAATGAAGGCAGATGAGGCAAGCATATGAGAATGATACACCTTTCACCTAGTTTCAGTAATAGAAGTCATCACTTTGTATTGTAATTATTGATTCACTTCTCTGATAGCTCCAATGTGTCCAGCTACAAAGACAAGGGAAAAATGTTTCTCTAACATGTTGAGCTTATTTGTGAATGAGAAAAAAAGTATTATAATTTGGAATGGACAACTCTGACAAGCCATAGGTGCACCAGGAGAGGGAAGGGAAAGAGAAAGTTTTTACCGGCAAAAAGGAAAAGTTCGTGCAAACTACTTGGAAACAAAATTCATTTATTCCAGAGGCTCAAAGCAAGATTTGGCATCACTTCATTGGTGGTAGTGCCATTGCTAAAGAAGTGTCCTTTTGAAACCATCTTATTGAATTGCTGCAGTCTTAAGGAACATCTAACAATAAACTTTGTTATAGAAATATGTGCAAAACAAGCAAATCATGTAAAGCATGGGATGGGTGAAGAACATGAAGAAATTTTGCGTGTTTTTTTTTTTTTAAGTCCTCAAGGGAGTTCTTATCTCAGCCATACAATTATGAGCTCCCCTCCTTCGTGGACTCCCAGTTTCAATTTGTCTGGATCTGATAAGAGTGACTTCATCTTGATATCTGGAACTTTCGTAAGTGGCATAAAATGTGCTCATTAAGGACAGGGATTTTGTGTCTTACTTATTTCCAACAGCTAGTATGGTCAATGATTACTACATTTTGATTAAAAAAAATAGGTGAAAGATTGCATAACTAAAATTGATGTAAAAAGGGTTATGCTAAGGAAAAAAAGAGGAGAAAGAAAGCATAAAGAAGATGTTTAATATTAAATACAAAATTATATACATGTATAATATTTCTGAAAACAGAAGTACTAGCTTTTTGAAAATTTTATATAATGGTCTATGGATATGACTCATTCTATGAGAGAAAAAAATATTTAAACTTTCTGGCCCCATGTTTCCTCATCAGTACAATGAGGAGGATGAACTGGATAAACTTTAAATTTTCTTCAGCTCCAAATCTCTCTGGTTTCATAATTAATTTTCAACATACTACTATAATGAGCTAGAAATATAAAATTATTGAATGAGGTCTTTCCCCACAAAGGCAAATTTCTGTGTTTTTATGCCTAATCTTCAAAAGTCATGTGAGCAAATGAAAAATCCAAAAAGGAAATTAAGCTGACAAGTCTATTTTCATTACCATTGAAATGAATAAAGTAGTTAGGAATAAACTTAACCAGGGAGATGAAATACTTCTATAGTAAAAACTGCAAGACATTGCTGAAAGAAATCAAAGAAGACAGAAACAAATGGAAAGACATCCCATATTTATGGACTGGAAGTCTGAATATTGCTAAGATGGCAAGACTACCCAAAGCAATCTAAGATTTAATGTAATTCCTGTCAAAATCCCAATGGAATATTTTTGGTAGGACTAGAAAAAATTCATTTAAAAATTGATGTAAAATCTCAAGAAACTCTGAGACAATCTCAAAAATAACACTGATGCCTTAAACTTCCTGATTTCAAAGCTATAGTAATCAAAATAGTGTGGTACTGGCATAAATATAAACATATAGAACAAAGAAATAGAGTAGAGATCCCAGAAATGGACCCTTACATATAGGGTAAAATGAGTTTTGACAAGAGTTCCAAGATCACTCAATAGGGATAAGGCAGGTTTGTTTGCTTGTTTGTTTGTTTAATTTTTATCTTTTTAACATATGGTGTTAAAAAATCTGTATATCCCCATACAAAGAATGAAGTTAGATTCCGACCTTACAACACATAAAATGGACCTCAAAATGGATAAAAGACCTACATGTAAAAGTTAAAACTATAAAATTCTTATAAGAAAAAAAATAGGGAAAAAACTTCACAACTTTGTATTGCAATGGTTTCTTGTATGCCACTCTAAAAGCATAGACAATATAGAAAAATCAATAAGTTGGACTATATCAAAAGTTAAAACTTCAATTAACCAAAGTACACAATCAACAATGTACTGAGAGAGAGTATATTTTCATATCATGTATCTGATCAAGGTTTAGTATTTATAGTGTGTAAAGAACTTCTATAGCTCAACAACAATAGTAACAAAAAGCCTGCTTCAAAATGAAAATGGACAAAGGACTTAAATAGACATTTCTCTAAAGAAAATATACGAATGGATAACGATCACATGGAAAAGTGCTCAACATCACTAATTAGGGAAATACAAATCAAAACCAAAACAAGATAATATTTCACACTCATTTGAGTGGCTACTGTCCCCCAAATCATAAAATACCAGTTTCAGTGAGAATGTGAAGAAACTAGAACCCGTGGTGCCTTCTTGGTGGGAATGGAAAATGGTGCAGCCTCTATGGAAAACAGTTACTGCGATTCCTCAAAAAGTCAAATACACAATTGATATATGATCCAGTAATTCCGATTCTAGCTATATGCCCCAAAGCAATGAAAGCAGGGTCTTGAAAAGATATTTGTATACCGATGTTCATGGCAGCATTATTCACAATAGCCAAAAAGTGGAAGTAACTCAAGTGTCTGTTGATGGATGGATGAATAAACAAAATGTAGGACATGCATACATACAATGGGACATTATTCACTCTTAAAAAGGAATAAAATTCTGACATATTCTACAACATGGACAAACCTTATAGGCATTATATAAGTGAAATAAGCCGGTAACAAAAAGATAAATACTATCCGCTAATCATTCCACTAATATGAGACACTTAAGTAGTCAAATTTATAGAAACAGAAAATAGAATGGTGGTTGCGAGGGGCTAGGAGGAGAGGAAAATGGGGAGTTTTGTTTTTTTTAATAGGTTTTGTATTTCAGTTTTGCAAGAATAAAAGAGTTGTTGAGATTGGCTGCACAACAATGTGAATGTACTTAACACAAATGAAGTATACACTTATAGTGTATTTTATCTTCTATGCCCTTGTTAAAAATAATAAAAAATCCTAATTAAAAAATAAAAGTTGTGAAAGTGATTTTTTCTGCCTTCTCCTATTAGTTACATTCATTTTTGTCAAATCCAGACATAATTTTAAATGAAGTAGATGGTTTCTTTCTAATGACAATCTGCTCATGTTCTTCTGACCTTTTTCCGAATTATGCTTTGAACGGTATATGTTAGCTTAGGTTCAGGGTTAAATTATCTGATACATTTAATCACTTTTTCTGTTTGAAGGGTGAGCTCATACACTGAGGAGAGGCACAAACACTGGGATTTTATGTTTGCTGGGTCCACTTGGCTGAATGTGACCAAGACACAGGCAGCTCTTTTATGAGTACAGGACAGAGATTGGGCAATCCGGTTCTGTGGGGGCCAGAGCCCATCAAAGACAATGCATTGTTTTATGTCTTGGATGGACAGTTGAGGAGCAAAACATAGACTACTTGGAGAAGCGGTGGTTTTAGTCAAAGCTCTTCAAAAGCCTTCAGTGAGTAGAGGGGAAAATGTAGCTCCCCCTCAGAACTTCCCATTTGTTTGTATTATTAACGAAGTGGCTTCTGATCAGCTTCTTGAGTAAGGACTGAGCAGCTCTATCCCCTTTCTATTTCTCTGCCCTTTCTGCACTAGTATTGTTCTTCACAACAGCACCATTGGCATCTGGCTTATTTTCTCCTCCCTGAGGCGTGAGTCGCTCACCCACTCAGCTGGCTCTTGCTGCTCTCTCATAGCCAGTGCTCACAGTGCTCACAAGTGATGGCGTCAGTTGGTCCACACTGCAGGGTTGAGAGTGAGAACGTCCCTGGGCAAACTCGCCAGACAGTGCAGTGAGATCAAGGACTCCAGGGATTAATGGCAAGCCCTAATGAAGTAATTTTTAGCATTAAAATTCGAATAATGCTTATTTTTTTTCCACTTAAAAGATAATAGACATTTTCCTGATTGTACAAAACTTTCTGCGGTTTTCAAAGGGAAGAGCTGCTAACAAGTCGTCCCGGTAGGGGATGCGTTTTCTGGTTGGGGTCTTCTCTCTGCATCTATCTGGGGAAACACTTTAGCATCTCTCAATGAGTAATTAGCACTCTCCCTGCTGATTTAGAATAATGGAAACCTCAAATAGAAAAGGTCAAAATTTGAAAACAGATCATATTAGATTTTAACCTCTCTTTTGAAAAGCTTCATTCTTTACTTTTCACTGGCCTATGAAGAAATTAGTTGCTCTCATTTCTAGTATTCACACTTAGGTGGAAACTCAGGACCAAAATTAAATTATTAAATCAAATTATTTTCTTAGGATAGAATTTTACCGAAGGAAATTTATCATTTATACTGGCTCAAGAAAAGGACCTAAAGAAGACAGACTACATCACTACCTGTCGTAGCAATCTAAAATCCTAATGTTTATTTTGCTAAATATTTTCTAAGAACATTAATATACGTTACACTGCAACAGTATGTTAATGAACTGTAACGAGTTTAATATTAGAAAAATAAACAAGAATATAAACATAGTCTACGCTATTTCAATGAAAGATGTTGGACAAAATCCTGACTGACAATCAAATAATCACAAAATTAAGTACACTCTTGAACATTTATGTCTATAAATACTTGTGTAAAATATAAATAAATAAAATATCGTAATTGGTTCTCTTATACAAAATCTTTATCAGATTTTCATTTAAAAGTATTTCATATATACTTAACACAGAAGTTATATTTATCTTACATATTAAATAATGCATAAAATATAAAATTATATTATGAAGCCAAAGATAATATATGATTTTTAAAAACAAGTTATTGACTTGAAATGTATTAACATGTTACACACTTTCATTAACTAAATAGCATAATAATGCCAACTCATTTACTTTGTTTAAAAAAAATTGCTAAGCACTGGCCATGTACAGAAATGTATGTGAGGAGAAAGATAAAATTTTGTATTTGATTGTCAGTCAGGATTTTGTCCAACATCTTTCATTGAAATAGTGTAGACTATGTTTATATTCTTGTTTATTTTTCTAATATTAAACTTGTTACAGTTTATTAACATACTGTTGCAGTGTAACATATATTAATGTTCTTAGAAAATATTTAGCAAAATAAACATTAGGATTTTAGATTGCTACGACAGGTAATGATGTAGTCTGTCTTCTTTAGGTCCTTTTCTTGAGCCAGTATAAATGATAAATTTCCTTCGGTAAAATTCTTAAAGTATTTAGTCCTCATAACAACCACTGAGGCACAAAGATCATTATCCCCATCTTACAGACGAGGAAACTGATACAACATGGATTGGTGACGTAGCACACCCAAGATTATAAGATGGTAGAACCCAGCTATTCCAGCTGCAGAAACTTTGTCATGAATTACTACATTGTGCTGCCTCTTTTCTGGGAGCTAGAAAAGTAAAGAATGTGGGCAATACTTTTCTAGAAAAAATGAAAATCATGAAGTCCTGAGGATGGGAAAAATCACTACTCTATGAATAAATTTAATTAGTAATGTTAAGCCAAACAGACATATAAAACCTTATAAACTACACTAAGAAGATTAGATTTTAGCTTGGAAGCAATGGACTTTGCAGAGAAGACATATTCTGCTGTCTGGCAGTAGAAAAAGAAATGTGTCATAGTTAAATTTCATTAAAAAGCAAAATTGAAGAAGGTTTAGAAAAAGGGCAAGGCTATGAACAATGGGTGTATTTGGTAAAATATATCTTTTATATATGTGGGAGAATGTGGCAGAATCAATCACAGAAATTACAGTGAAAAAGAGAGGAAGTAAATGCATGCAAAAGATATTGGCGAGGTGATATTTAGGGGCTTAGTGACACATAGGCTTAGGAAATGAGGGAGGGAGCAGCAAAGGGTGACTCTTCTTTGCTACCTTGGGAAATGTGGTAGTAAAGAGATGCGTAAGGATCTTAAGTAGATATTAAGAACTCATGTTCTAGCTCATTCAGACCTGCTCTAATCGCAGGTAAGTTAATTAAGCAAGTAACTCAAATTCTTATCTGTATAATGTAGTTATGTTACTAAATATCTTATAGTGTTAAAATGAGAATAGAGTCGGATGCTCTATGTGAAATGCTTTACGTAGAATCTGACATGAATTATACAGTGAATATTTGTATTATTAGTGCTGTCATTATTATTATTTTATAGAAGAAATGAATTTAAGGCTTAGCAACTTGCCAAAGTCACACAAAAAGTAAGCTGCCAAGCAAACACTTGAATCCTTATCTGTCTGAGGTCGGTGAATGAATTGTAGCTATTGATCTACCTGGATTAATGTTATTTATAGATCAAATAAGATATAAGCCTTTAAACCTAATGTGATTGCCCAGAAATACGCTCTAGAATTTTGTAAAAAGATCCCAGGACAAAAATATAAGAAAAAACAAAATTTGGGAGATGAGAGGAAGAAAGAATATACAAAGCAAATTTATGAGTATCCAGTGTTATAAAAGGAAATCTAGGATCTTCAAAGATTAGTGTTTAATGAGGAAGAGAAGTATCATCAGTGTCAAAGGTGACTCAAAGAACAAGTAAAATAAGGTTTAGAAAATATCCATTACACTTAAGCAAGGTTATCGCTAATCTTGAGAGAAATACTAAAGGATAAAAAATTGATTACAAAATGCTTTCTGAATAATCATACAGCACTTAAAAGCAGTACTGTCTATTATTTGAGAAGTGAGAATTTATGTGAAGTAGCCCATATTCAATTATAATGGAGAAAAAGCACTTGAAAAATGATTGCTTATATGTCCAAGAAGAAGTTCAACAACAACTTTATTCACGAAAGTATGAAAATACTGTTTCATTCTTATTAAAAAACTTATAATGAAAAACTGAAAATAAAGAGACTTCATCTCGGTGATAATGACTGAATGGAGAGTCAGGCATAGTAATATCACATTTCCAATTCAAGTCCTAACAAATTAATATTACATATTTGCAGCCGTCTGCAGGAGTTGAGTGGCTCAACTTAATAAACTTTATTGTAATGTGTTGTACACATTCAGAACTTCAGATAACTATTTCACCACATCTAAACACTATTGTCAAAATACAGAACACTTTAAAACATATTCATTTATTAAATTAATTTTCCAAGTTATAGATTGCTGCTCTTGAATACTGAGACTATAATTTATTTATTGAATTTCAGAGCTTTGTCAGTCTTGTTATGTTTTTCTTTGTTGCCTTATCAAAGTTGATTTGCTCCTTCCTAGAGGCTATCATCTCTAGCAGAATATATTGATTCTTTCTCACTATAAATTTTAATTCTAGATGAAATTCTGTCTCTGTTTCATAGTTCTCTGGCTGACTATGTTTCAAATAATTTTATGGACCAGAGTCTGGGATGTTGATTTTATAAACATCAGTAAGTATAAAGTTTTTCATCATTAAGTATAAGCTTTTTTCAAAAACTACATGCTGACTTACTTCTGATCAATGAAGACTAGTGTGATGCAGATGTTAAAAAGTAAATCAGGTTGCCATATTTATTATTAAATAGACTTTACATTTTAGAACAGTTTTAGATTTACCCCCAAATTGAGAAAATAATATAGTTCTCTTATGTTCCACACAGTTACCCTGATTAAAACTGTATATTAGTATGATAAATATGATATGCATAATTAGCCAAAATTAATATATTATTATTATTAATACAAATCCATGTTTTGTTCATATGTATTTAGTTTTTACCCAATGTCCATTTTCTGTTTCAGGATGCCTTCCAGAATACCACATTACATTGCTACCATGTCTCCTTAAGTTTCTCTTGACTGTAACAGTTTCTTTGACTTTCCTTGTTTTTGACAACCTTGGCAGTTTTGAGAATTCCTAGTGAGGTACTTTATAGAATGTACTCAATTGGTATTTGTCTGATATTTTTCTCATGATTATAATGGGCTTATGTGTTTTTGGAAAGAAGACCTCAGAGATAAGTGTCATTTTCATCATATCACATCAAGGGTTCAAACTAACAACATGACATTACTGTTGATTTTGACCTTGAACTAGTGCTGTCATATTTCTCCACTATAAATTTACATTTTTCTTTGCTCTTTCTATGCTGTACAGTCAGCCCTTCATACCACCATATGCCTGGATTCCATACTCATGGATTCAACCAACTATGGATTAAAAACACCCACCCCCTGGAGAAAGGATAGCAGCATCAGAACTGAATATGTACAGACATTTTTTTCTTGTCATTATTCCCTAAACAATATAGTGTAACACCTATTTACAAACCATTTGCATCGTATTTTCTATTCTAAATAATCTAGAGAGGATTCAAAGTATATGGGAGGATATGCTTAGGTTATACTCAAATGTTATACCATTTCATATAAGGAAGGAACTTGAGGATCTATGGATTTTGGTATCAGCACAGAGTTCTGGCAACAATTCCTCATGGATTCGAAAGGATGACTGTGCTCTCTGGTAGGAAACCACTGTGAGAAGTCCACACTTGAGTTGGAAGTTATGCTTGACCTCCTCTAATGCTGGGATTCTTCCATAGTAAAAATTTGTCTTATCTTTCTCATTTAATCATTTATTTATATCAGTATGGACTCACATATATGTATTTTTTTAATATTTTGAGCTCAAATCCAATACTACTTTATTCAAATTGTTCTAGCTTTAGGCATTGTGAGCTCTTTCCCTTAGTTCATTGGTTTCTTGATCTCTTTGACATACTCACATCACTGATTTTTATTTTCTCTTTTGAGTACTTCCTTACTTTCTAGTCCTTACTGGTCCATTCCTATAATAACTCCTGCCTCCAACTCCTACAATTTCTCCAAGGAGCATAGGGCCCTTTAATTGGAGAATATTATTAGAGGCAATGTCTAGGTGTTTTTTTGTTTTTTTTCCTACAAGGCTTTTGTTGCTTCTAACTTCTCTTAGCCAACATAGGAATAAAATATATGTGTGCATGCTAAAATGTATATATACACATATCAATACATATTTCTAAATATTACCAACTCTATCTATAATAAGCTAAGCATGAGTTTATGCCCATATGTCCTACTTTATTATTACATGAATCATTCTAGCTTCCTACCTTTACTCATCTGCACACACCTACTCCAATAGTGAGAAATAGGTCCCAATTAACTGCCCTTCATTTACTTGATTGTTCAGTTAAAGTATACATATAGTTTACTAGAATTGTTAGCCAGTACTCACATACATAACAATTTTATTAATTAGATTTTCTTCTTCTTTTTTTTTTTTTTTCTTTTTAACTTTTTCAACTTACTTCACTCATTTCCAAACTTAATTAGGGCAGGACCTTTTTCTCCCACTACTTTCAGTGAGTTTGTTTTGTACAAATACCTGTAAAGGAATTAGATTCTTTCTTCACATTCTACCTTCCATTTGGGATCCCTTGATCTCCTAAATGAGTTTTTAAATAATTTTTACATAGTTAGGGTTACTCTTCATTCAGTAATATTCTGTAGATTTTCATAAATGCATGATGTCATATATCTACCATTACAATATCAAAAGAGTAGTTTCCTCACCCTAAAATGTAGCCTGTGCTTCATTTAGTTAACCTTTTCTCCTCCTTGTGAGGGTTTTTTCAAACTCTAATCCTTTATATATCTGTACTTTTATCTTTTGCAGAATGTCATATAGTTGGAATTACACAGTATGTAGCCTTCCTTACCACACTGGCTTCCTACACTTTACAATACACATTTGTGTTATCCATATGTTTTTGTGACTCGATGGCTTATTTCCTTTAATTGCTAAAGAGTATTCTATTGTGTGGATATTTCACAGTTTGTTTATCCATCCTCTTTATTTTATATTTATTTTCATTTTTATTTATTGTTTAACGAAAGTATATTTGTTGTTTTAGTTTAAGAGACATTCTAGTAGTTCCTAGGGCTGCTGAAACAAAGTATCATACGCTGGGTGACTTCAAAGAACAGAAATTTATTCTCTTGCAGTTCTGGAAGCTTGAAGTCAGAAATCAAGGTGTGGGCAGGACCATGCTTACTCTAGAAGCTCTCCGGGCGAATCTGTTCCATGCCCTTGTCTTAGCAGCTGGCGTGGCCATCAATCCCTGACATTCTTGTGTCCGCCTTTGTCTTCTGAGGTGTCTCCCTGTGTGTCTCCTCACGTCATCTTTCCTCTATCTTCTCTGTCTGTGGCTCTTCTCTGCTTATAAGGACACCAGTCATACCGTGTTAAGGACCCCATCCTACACAAGTGTAACCCCAACTTTTTATCTTGTCAGCTTTTATCTTGTCAGATCTTTTTATCGTGTCAGCTTAGGATATTATTTTGACTCTTTTTATCTTTTATTATATGGTTTTAAAGGCTCCAAACTTCCTTTCATGTTACTATTTTACTTACATCTCACACAATTAACATGCAACACACCAGCTGTTTAACATTTACCCACAGGATATTAGTAGAGAAATGAAAATTACAATATGTTTAATTCTCAATGTTCTTATTTTTTCATCTTGATCAGCAAAAGACCCCTTACTTATGTTTTTTTCATGGAATATTTATGGAAATTGATGATAGTTTTAGCAACATGGTGTCAGCATGTTTGGTCGGATAAAAATCATACAGAGTAAGTTCTCTGATAATAATGCCATGATTAGGACGATAACTAGAAAAATTGCATATTTGGAAATTTCAAAATACACTTCTAATTAACCTTGTGGCAAAAAGTAAATCATAAGAGAAACTATTGAATGTTTAAATGAATAATATTGAAAAAAGTGATTGCTGATTGCTTTTAAATGTTCTTTATTATACATAGTTTAAATATGTTTAATAGCAGCTTGAAGATAATAAAACAAGCCTCATTCGTCATAAACACCAAAGTTGAAAAGGCTTGTTTTATGCACATTGTGTGTAGATATAGTAGCATATAAGCAACCATGGAAAGAAATAAATCAGTGCTATTATATTGTACAATTTCCAATTAAATCAACTACAAAACCAGAATTGCAATTCAATGAATACTTGCCATTTTACTTGAGCAGTACACCTTGTAGTCAGCAAGTTGTTTATTTTCCATGTAAATTGCTTTCTTGAGTGCTCTAACAGCATATATTAAAAATAAACAAAAACAGGAACAGAAACCTCAATAATCTTATGATACTTAAAACAGTGGAAACTCTGAAATATTTTCAGGAATTGCTTTTAGTCTAGCTCACATAAAATACTCTTTAATTCTGCTTTATTGCACTTTGAAATGTGCTGCAGTGTAACTATTAAAGGAACTTCATAATAGATATTGAATTGAATAATATGAGCAATGCTGATTCAACAGTCATTGTCATTTGGGACATTTATTAAGTTCTAGATGATTTTTTAAAATTGAGCATTAGTCAACCAACCTCTAGTTTTAAAATACTCATTGACTTACATTTTCATTATGTACAAAATATGTTTAAACTGCTTAGTAAGTGAAGGTTCGTTAACAGTATTGAGTGAATCCTATTTGAAATAACCCCCATTAAAAGATTAAACTTGTATAAGAATACATTTTCAGTGTAAAAATAAAATGCTTTGAGAGAATGAAAGGTTTCAACATGAGTATAATAAGTGTTGAATATCTAAAAGCTAAAAGGTCAAGGAAGTTCATGTTTAAAATTAAAGTATGAGCATATTGCTAGTGAAGATGTTATTTGAAGATTTTATTTAAGAATACACATTTTATTTTAGAACAGATTTAAATTTGCAAGAAAATTGTATGACATCCCACATACCACATACAATTTCCTCTATTATTAACATCGTACATTAGTGCTTTTGGAACAATTAAAGAACAAATACTGATACATATTTTTAACTATAGTCTATATTCAGATTTCTTTAGTTTTTACCTAATATACTTATTCTGTTACATAATACCATCCAGGTTACCACATTGCCTTTAATAATCATATCTCCTTAGGCTTCTGTTGACTTTAATGAGTTATCAGATCTTCCTTGTTTTTGATGACTTGGAGAGATTTGAGACAAATGGTCAGATATTTTGAATCAATTTGAATTTTTGTGAATATTTTCTTATGTTCAGAATGTGCTATATGATTTTGGGAGGAATACCACAGAGGCAAGGTACCAAGGTATCCTATCATATGAATGGTGCATAATATCAACATGACTTATCATTGCTGATGGTAACTTTGATCGCTTGGCTTAAACAGTGTTTGTAAAGATTCTAAAATGTAAAGTTGCTCTTCCCCGCCACCATGCCATATATACAATGATTTTTTTTTTTTTAAAGAAGTCACTATGTGAAGTTCACACTTAAGGAGTAGGAGGTATGAACCTAACCCTTAAAAGATGAATATCAAGATAAATTGTTTGGAATTTTTCTGCAGGAGAGATTTGTCTTACCTTTCCCACTTATTTATTTATTCAATCATTTATTTATGTAAGTGTGGACTCATGGATATTTATTTCATGTTTTGATTATACTACTACTTTATTTATTTTCTTATTCAAATTATTCTAGCTTTTTCAGTTGGCTCCTCTGCCCCTTTTACATACTCTAATCTATATATGCGTGCGTGCGTGCGTGCGCTCGTGTGTGTGTGTGTGTGTGTGTGTGTACTTTCTTAATTTGTGGCACTACAAGATACTCCAGACTCATTTTGCCCAATTTCTGTCCCAGTCCTAGAATCAGATATTTATCTAAAAAGCCTTGGTTTCTTTTACTGAAGAATAATATTAGAAGCCAAAAACTTAGTGTCAGATGTTGTCATTGCAACTGGGTTGTCATTGATTGTAGATCCTCTGAATTAGGTAGGGAAATATATGCGTGTGTCCTAACCAGTGCACATACACATATCTATGCATATTTCTATTGAAAATTTGGGTATACATATTAATAATAAGGAAGATGTGAATTCATACTGATGTGACCAACTCTAATTCATTACCACATAGATACTTCTAGCCATAAATCCTTGCTTATCTATAGAAACCTACTCCACCAGTGTGCAGCCTAGTTCTAATCACTTGCCATTAATTTAAGTAATTATTCATTTTTTGGTATGTGTGGATAGCAATATCAGAAATGTTAACATGTAACCCTATAAGAATAACTTTATTAACTAGAGTACAATATTTATGTACAATTTCTTATATGTTTACTCTTTACTCTTTTCTAAAGTTACTTAGATCAGTACCTTTTCCCTCACTCCTTTCAGTAAGATTGTTTCATATATTTGTAATGCAGTTACATTCTTTTGTCACATTTTGCATTTCAACCTAGGATCACGTGACCTCTTTTTAATTTAATTTTTATACATTAAGAGTCATTCTTTGTTTAGTAGAGTTCTACATGTTTTCAGCCATCCATAATGTCACATATCAATCATTGCAGTATCATTAGGATAGTTTCACAGCCCTAAAATATTCTCTTGGGTTCATATATCTAACTCTTTCTCCCCACCACTATACCTTGATCTTTATGTCTCCATAATTATTTTTTCTGGAATGTAATTTAAGTGGAATCTTACAGTATGTAGCCTCTTAAGTCTATTTTTTTAACATAGTAATATGTATTCAAGATTCATTCATGTCTTTTTGTAACTTTATAGTTCATTTTCTTTTATCACTGAATAATGTTCCAGGAAATAATGTACTGTGGTTTATCTATTTCCCCATTAAAATATATTTTGGTTGCTTTCAGTTTTTGGATATAATGAATAAAACACCTATGAATGTTCACCTGCAGGATTTTATGTGGACATATCTTAAAATTCATCTGGGTAAATAGGAGCACTATTGTTGAATTGTATGGTAAGATTATATTTAGCTTTGTAAGGAAATGTCAAATTGTCTTCCAAGTGATTGTATCATTCTGCATTTCCACCAGAAAAGAAGGGAAATTTTCTCTTGCTCCACAGTGTAGTTAACAGTTGGTCTTCACTGTTTTTGTATTTTAGCCACTCTTAATAGGTGGGTAGTGGCATCTATTTATTGCTTTAACTTGTGATTCCCTAATGTCAAATGATGTTCAGTATATTTTATATGAGTATTTGCCATCAGCATATCAGCTTTGATAAGGTGTCTGTTCCTATCTTTTGCTCATTTTTAAATTAAATGTTTTGTTTCTATTATTGAGCTTTAATCATTATTTATACATTTTATACATAAGTCCTATTGGAGATATATAATTTGCAAATATTTTTCTTAGTCTGTGACTTGTATTTTCATTTCATTTCATACAGAGAAAGATTTTAACTTTATTAAAGTCCAATTTGTCATTTTTCATTCATGGGTCATGGGTTGTGTGTTTTAGTGTGTGTTTTATCTAAAACCTCACCACCAAACTAAAGTAAATGTACATTTAATTCTATATTTTTCTACACAAGTTTCATAATTATGCATTTTACTTTTAGGTGTATGATCAATTGTGAGTTAATAATTGTGAAATGTGTGAGAACTCTGTCTACGTTAATTTTTTGCTTCTAGATGCCCAAATGTTCCAGCATCAGTTTTTGAAAACATTATCCTTTCTCCAAGAATCATCTTTGCTTGTAAAAAACTCTGTTGATTTTATACTAAATTATTGTGGGACTATTTCTGGGCTATCTATTCAATTTCATTTATTTATGTGTCTACTCTTTTGCCAATATTAACATACACTCTCTTCATCTAGATTATTATAAGTTATGATCACATAGTGTACATCCCTCGATCATGTTCTCTTCAGTGTTGTGTTGTCTATGCTAAGATTTTGCCTTTCCATATAAATTTTTGAATGACTTTATTAAGATCTACAAAATTCTCTGCTAAGATTTTATTCCAATTGTATCTTATAGATCATGTTGGAAGAAGTGACAACTTAACAATATTGAATCATATTATCCCTAAGTACAAAATATGCTTTCATTTATTATAATTTTCTTAAACTTTTTTCATCAGCGCTTTACAGAATTTTTTGCATATAGATTCTGTGTATATTTTCTTAAGTGTATACTTAAAAATCTTATTTTGCTTGTGCTATGATAAATGTTTTTTATTTCACATTTCAATTTTTCATTGCTGATGTATAGGAATGAAATTGACTTGTATATACTAATGTTTTGTCCTATGTTCTTGCTATGCTTACTTATTTTTCCAGGATTTTGTTATTGTTATTGAGTCTTTGGGAATTTCTCAATAGATAATTATGCCATCTGTGCATAAATATAGTTATATGTCTTCCTTTACATCTGTATATTATTTATTTTATTTTCTTGCACTAGTTTCTTCACAACCAATTTTCTTCTAGTACAATGTTGAATAAGCATAGAGGACATAGGAGGACTCCTTACGTTTTCTCATTCTTAGGTGAAAAGTGTCTTATTTCTCATCTGTAAACATAAGGATAGGTGTAGATTTTCGGTTTTGTTTTGTTTTTGTCTTTTCCTGTAGATGTTCTTTATCAGGTTAAGAAGGTTCTCCTCTATTCCTTGATTTCTGAGAATTTTTATCATGAGTTGGTGTTGGATTTTGCCAAATGCATTTCTGATTATATGGTTTTCTTCTTTACCTTATTAATGTAGGTGAATACATTGTTAAATTGTCATATTTAACTATCTCTGCATAACTAGAATGAATCACACTTGTTTATCATGTCTACTTACTTATATAAAGTGTATTCAGTTAGCTAATATTTGTTCAGGATTTTATATTTATGAGAGACATAATATTTATGAGAGACATTGTTTGTAATTTTTCTTTCTTGTAGTATCTTTATCTGTTTTCGGTACTAGGGCAATGCAGGCCTCATACCATGAGTTGGGAAGTGTTCACTTTGCTTCTACTTTCTGGAAGAAGTTGTGTAGAACTGATACCAATTATTTAATGTTTGATAGAATTCACCCCCCGGTGAAACCATCTTGGTCTGGTGTTTTCTTTCATAAAAAATTCTTAATTTTTTATTAAATTCTTTAATAAGTATAGGAATATTCAGATTATCTATTTTTCCTGTGCATTTTTTGGTAGTTTGTCTTTCAAAGATTTGGTCCATTTCATCTTTGTTATCAAAGTTTGGTGTGTAGAATTTTTCAAAATGTTTCTTTACTTTCATGGAATCAGTAGTGATAATGTCTCTTTATCTAATAATTTCATTTTTTTCCATCTCTGTAATTTTATTTACCTTTATAAAGAACCATATTTTAATTTTGTTGATTTTTCTTATTTTTTACTATTTTTTTTGCTTTAATTTCTTTGGTTTATTTTAAGGTTCAATTACTCTAATTTCTTTAGTGTTCTAAGGAGGAAATAGATTACTGATTTTAGGTCTTTTCATCTTTTCTAACATATTTATTTAATACCATAAGTTTTCCTCCAATAACTACTTTCATTGACTTTCACAAATTTTGGCAAGTTATAATGTCATTTTTAGATTATTCAAAACATTAATTAATTTTTCTTGAGATTTTTTTCTTTGACATGTGTTATTACAAAATGTATTATTTGATTTTTAAACATTTGGGGGAAATTTCCATCAATACTTATATTTTTGTGTTATTGAGTTCCTGTTTAATTTCATTGTTGTCTGGTAAAATGAAATATGATTTTCATTGTCAAATATGTTCAAGAGGCCTTTATAGCCCCTAATGTTGGCTGTATTGTTGAATGGTCTATGTGAGCTTGAGTAGAATATATATTTTGCTGTTGTCAAAGGAATATTCTATAAGTGTCAATTCTATCATGTTGATTGATAGTGTTTTCAGGTCAACCATATTTTTATTGACTTTCTGTCTGCATGAGCTATCAATTAATCAAAGGAGATATAGAAGTCTTCAACTCTAATAATATATTTGTCTATTTCTTTTTTCAGTTCTATCAGTTTTTGCCTCAAGTACTTGGACTCTACTTCTGTGTGCATATGCCTTTAGAATTGTTTTGTCTTCTTGGAGTATTTATCCTTTTGTTATTACATATATCATCTCTCTTTATCATTAGAAATTTTTTCTTATTTTGAAGTGTACATTAAGACTTTTAAGTGTTACTTAAAAGCATAAACTATTAGTATATAAGTTTCTGAAAGAGTATCAACATAAAATAAACTATTTTCTGTTTTTGTTAAAGGGAAATTTTGTGACTAATTTTTTCTCTCCAAATAAAAAAAAAAATAAAAAGATAAAATATTTAAAAGGAACCACTGTATTCCACATACTAGACCAAGTTTAATAGTAACTTCAATAATTTTTCTTTTCCCTTTTCAGCACTTTTAAACATTCAAGACCCAGATGAATTTGATCGACCAAGATATACCATAGTAAATTATGTAATAATGACTCAAATAGTATAGAAATAAAAATATTTATATGACATAACTTACAGGTTTTTCACAGATGTTCACCAAAAACTTTTCATAGAGTTCACCAAAAACTCTATGGTTTTTATAACTTCAACGTCTTTCCCAGAGCAAATGCAAAAATATTTTATTTTTTACTCAATAAATAAGAACTCATTTAATCTATATAATACAACTTTATATTTAAAGATAGATATTTATGTAAAATATGAAGTAATGTGCATGATGACTAAGCAAGTCACTGAAAACAGAAATAAATTAATGTATTTATGTTTTGAATATTTGAAGGTATATTAACTATAATCTTTCTCCAAAATGATATATTATTTGATAGGATTAGGTAAAAGTATGGGACCATTGGCTCAAGCTCTATAATAAAGTTAATTTTTTAAAAATTTCAATACAATATTTATGATTTTTATCACTTTAAATAAATTTTCAAAAAGTTGAGTAATAAAAATTGTGAGTTATGAATAGAGATATGCATTTACTAGATGTATTACTTTCTTCTTTGAGCACAATTAAGAATAATTTGTACCTCACAGAGAGGTTGTATATAAAATAACTAATATGGCATATTCAAAGAACATGGCATCTACTATGATATTTGATAAATATCAATTTTGTTATTTTAAATTTCTGTCTAAGCATTTAATTTGTGATTTACCCTTGTTCTTACGCACTCAAATGATACAGTTTTCCTTGATTTGTTCATTATATAAATTCATAGGAATATAATTACTAAATTTGGGTAAATTCCCCATGGTTTCAGCTGAAAATGTTTACATGAGTACACAGCCATTTCAAGCAAACTCTTTCCAAGAATATGGAACCAATTTTTTTTAAAATTTAAGTATGAAATATAATTCTAAAAGCTACTTTTTAAATATATGTACAATAACTATTTGCTATTCCTAAATCACAGCCAGATGATTAATCTCAGATTTACATAAAAAATTTGTTCATTTAATAGAAATTGAGTGATTAGTAATCTTCTTGATAAGAAATTCAGAAGAGTATTAATATAGGTCCATATTCTATATTATGTTAATTACTGTGTTTATCTTTGCACACACATCTGCAGAGAATATTTTCCAAATAATAAATTCATTTTTAATGAAGATTTAGAATGCATTATCACTAAGCAGTGCAACTTTTAAAACAATTATAAAGAGGGAAAAAAACATTTGGTAAAATTCATAATATCACAAAGGTAAGTACTATAGTTCCCATTTTACAATTCAAATTATCCATGTAATAAAGGGTTTTATTCTCCCAAGAACTGACAATTACCTAGTAGGGAAATTCATAATTATAATTTGTGAAAAAGTATGCTGCAGAACATTACATAATGCCATATTCAAACTTATTTTATCACAGAAAAACCAAATACTTTTTGTTTAGTGACTTTTTGCCATTGTCACTGCTTCATTCCTTAGAGGCATAAACTCTGGCTATCCAGTTGTAATAGATATTTAGGAAATAAACTTTGAAATCAAAAGAGTTTGCCTTAGTGCTTTACATGCTGGAGAATATAATACTTCCCACATTTATAGCACTTTCAATTTAATACTGAAGTGGAAGGCAGGTGCCTGCAGATAACATGGGAGGTCCTTGTACCATTACCTATCACTGGAAATGGACATACTGAGTGTGCCTATTGAAAAGGGTAGGCAAGTGTCCCAGAGCATTTCAGCATCAGAGGAACATGGCTGTGACAACATCTAGCTTATTCATCCCTTTGTCACATGCAGTTCTAAATAGATCCTGTGACTTGCTTCTCAATTCTATTTCCTAGTAATTTTCTTTTAGACACAGATAAACATTTAAAATAGGATTATTTTGACTTGGGTTTTAGAAATTTTGTCCATCATTATGTATTTTTTTTATTTGTGGTAACATTTATTTACTACTTAATATGTCCCAAACCACGTGTCCATCTCTCCTCGTCTTCTTTAGCACAGTCTGTCAGTCTCCACGATGATACAGGCGAGCTTATCCTACGTGCCTCCTTGTCTTGGCCCACTCTACTTCTCAGGCTTGGGTCAAAGGCAGGTTTTTGTACATCCAGGTTTCTCTCTGCTCAGGGAAGGGAGGAATGTCTGGCAGTGAAGTCAATGCTCGGCCACACAGAGAGGGCTAACCATCATTCTTCCTACAATATGCAAACACAATAACATTTTATCATGTTGGATTTCATTTTTTTCTGAAGATTCTATAGTATATCTTGGTGGAAAGATATATTTTTACTATTAACCTGACTTTGATCCTACCTGGGAGAAACATAACCATGGTCACGTTTTGTTAAGTGTATATTCACTGCATATTTCAGATTGTTGTCTTTACAAGGAGCAGCCTTCCTGGGTCAGAAGGAGCCACTGTGCAGGGAATCATTCCCACATACTTGCAGTCTGCTTTGTGAATCTAAGTTCATTTACTACAGATATGTTCTGCGCCCAAACTTTCACATCATGCATAATGGGGAAAGCAAGCAAGTGCTGCTTATTCAGTGCAATGTAGCCAAGCCAGCACGCCTCATGAACTGGAGCCAGATTGTCTTTTTGGAATCCCTCTTTCCTTTAATAGATCCAATTTTGAGCAAGTTCTTCAACATCTCTGTTGTTCATTTTGCCCGTTTGTATAATTTCAGATAATAATGTGTACATATGTGGGTATACATTGTTCCAAATATACATGTGTATATATATGTAAATGTCGAAATATTATATATATACACATACATAATGTTGTCTAATGTGTGTTCACATACATGTTCACACATGCACTTTAAGTCCTTGTTTTTAATGCCTGCCATATAGTAAATACTAGATAAATCTTCATACATAAAACTGCCTGATAATGGATAACATTTATTAAAAATCATAAGAATTCTGTTTTAACCATTTAACCATGCCAAAAGCACAAAATGTAATTACCCTTACCACAAAAGGCTCCCAACTAATGGGACATTAACCATAATCAAAGGCATGAAGAATGCCTAATGAACAGGTGCTATTCAGGAGAAGAAAAATGCCATTATAAACATACAATCCAGGAGAAGAAATGACAAAAGAAAGCAAAGCGTGTGTTAAATTAGGTATGTCACGTTTGGAATATCTATTTCTTTAATTCAGAGATTCTTAAACTTTAGTCCCCATCAGTCATCTAGAAGATTTCTTAACACACAGAATGAAGGATACCACCCCTAGACTAATTATAGATGTGGACTGGGGCCCAGCAATTTGCATTTCTGACTGTTTCATACTTGATTCTAATGCTGCCGGGCCTACACAGAAGACATACAAGGAGGACGACTGCTCTAACCACAGCTAAAAATGTGGTCTGGTGGTAACACTGTAAAAGCAATGACAAAAACATTGAAGAAGTTGCATTCACCCAAATGAGTTTTAAAGATCCATGCACTTTAGGATCTAGAGTTTGTACCAGGATATTCATCTCAATTTATATGATTATCTCCATTCTCAGTTCTCTCACACAGGTATAAAATAACTGATTTCATAACTAGAATATTAGACTTCTCTATTACTTATTTGGAGAACTTTGTGATATTTTCATACAAACATATTGATGGAAGCACTACTCTTATTACTCTAAATTAAGGATAAGTTAACATCCATGTTGATTTTTATTTAAACAAGTTAAGACTTATCCTCCTTAGAGACCTAAAAATATCTGATTTTAATAACTGGCCATCAGATTTTTTGATATGTTTTAAATAGAAATGGTGCTTTTTAATTTAGACTTGAGCATAATACAGGCATGTTTAATTTACATATTTTACATTGCATGCTTATTAATAAAAATTTCAGTTACTGAAAATGTATTTCAAAAATGAGTTAAGATATTTGTAAAGGGATTTGAAGTATGAGTTTTGGTTGACTTTAGGAAACAAATTTAGTATAAATTACTCAAAACTTAAACATAAGACACTTCAATCTATAATTCAAGAGTGTCTTAGTTCAGAGTGATGTAACAATGTACCACAGAATGTGCGGCTTACAAATGACAGAAATTTATTTTTCATAGTCTGAAAGATGAAAGTGCAAGATCAGAGTGTCAGTGTGGCAAGGTTTTGGTGAGAGACCTCTTCCAGGTTCCATACTGTTGTGTTCTTGTATCTTTACATGGTGGAAAGAGGGAGAGAGAATTCTCTGGGTCTGTTTTATAAGGCTACTAATACCATTCATTATGTTTCAACCTTCATGACCTAATTTACTCCCAAATACTTCACTTTCTAATATTATCACATTGAAAGTTAGGATTTCAACATATTAATTTTGAGGGAACACAAACATTCATTTCAAAACAACGTGTACATGTATATTCACCAATAATTCAATAAATACTAGGTAAAATGATATTTCTCTATGAAAAAAACATAGCAGTTTTACTGAGTACTGGTAAGCTTAAATAGAAATTTCCATAAGAATTATATATAATATATAATTCATTAATATCAATGTATGAATATAAACCAATTCACATTAGTTAAATATAAAAAAAGTTAACATTAGGTTTCCATTTCGTAGTGATGAAAATACAGTTCACATTTGCTACCTTGCTAAAGTAAATCAAAAAATAAGACATCTAAGAAGAGCCTTCATTAAGCAAAAACCAAACAAAATAAACCTGCAAAGCCTAGCCTCAGTGTAATCATGTAAAGAGACAGTCAAAGAGCCCTTCAAAAATGACTGCCATCTTCCTTTTTAATAGATACTTCATTATATAAAGTAATAATTATAATATATTGGGTTTGTCACGTATATAAATGTAACATGTATTATAATAACAGCATTAAAAGGGGGAAGAGGTATTAATATATAGGAGTAATATTTTGATATCTCACTGGAATTAAATTAGAATAAAGCTAAAGTAGCTTCTGATAAGTTGAAATGCATATGGTAAAACTCAGAGCAAATACTAAGAATAAAAAAAATAAAAATTTTTATATACATATGCAAGAAAGAGTGAGAAAAATAAGCAGACTATGAGTTAATTCAGGTGGAGTAAGAAAGGAAAATGTTCCTTGGGAAGAGTCTCATGCTGGTAGTTGCAGTCTACTGTCATATTGAACTTTTGTTCTTAGTAGGCAGTTCATGGATTTTTATTACATTATTTATGTAAGAAATTCATTAGATGACTAATAAAACTGGACTATTAAAAACTCAACAATAAAAATGTGCCATTAAAGAAAAACAGTAAATAGTTCAGTTCTGTATAACTGAAGTTTTCTTAAACTCATTAAAAGAAACAATGGCAGAAGAAAATAATTTTCTAATTTCTAATTTTATATTGAATTCAATTTCTTTTGATGTTTCTCTCTCTCTGTCTCTCTGCATATAATAGCAAGTAATAATAAAATTCCATAGTCTGATTGTTTCAGTGAAAAACAGATGAATTTTACAATTAGATGAATGGATTAATGAAAATTTTACAACTTTAATAAATTTTTTGACCTTTCTGTTTTTTACCTACATATTTCAGTTAGTACATATATTTTTCCTGACTTCTAATTGCAAATATTATGTCATAAATATTACTAAAAATCATCACAAACATAATTTGAAATGTCACATAATGTCTAATTAAATGAACATAATTTATTTTATTATTTCATATAATCCACTATATAGATTATTTCTACTTCTTTAGATGATCAAATATGCTACTGTAAATAATTTGTCTGAATTTTAGATACTTTCTCTAGATGATATTTCTATAAATACCATCATTGTGACAAAGAATATGTACATTTCTAAGGCTCTTGATAATGGAGATGCATGTTAAGTGGTTGTTAAAATCTGTAATTAGTGTGTAAGTAACAACCACAATGAGTTAAAATACCCCATGATGTTTCATCAGGAATTTGCTATCTTGAAACCAATTTAACCATTTCAAATAAGTACAAAATGATCACTTTTTCTTCCAGTGTAGGAACAACTAGTTATTTCTTAGGCATTCCAAATATACACTGAAGCATAAACTTATCAGGAGGTATGATAATAGAACTGACAATTTTTTTAATTGTGTTCATAAGGGCTAAATAAATTAGTATTCAGAAAATGCTAAAACAATGCCTGAAGCATTGTAAGTGACTTTTGTAACATTAAGCGTTATCTATTATGATATTAATTATTATTTGTTTTTATTAATGCAAGGACTAGGTTTAACAGAGTGGCACCTTGTCTGCATTGCAAAAGTGGAAGAGCAAAGTAATAAAAATACTCTTTCTTGTTGTGCTGAAATAATAGACAAAAATTATATATGTATGTTGATAATCATTTGTGTTATGGATGCTCAAATAAAAATCTTCAATCGTTCCTCTAAGATAATACATTCATAGCTGTCCTTTTCCTATTTCATTCTGATCTTTCACTTTTTATTTATATCTTTTAGGTCAGAACAGTAAACAAACAAACAAACAAATAAAATAAAACTTAACCAAACAAAATCTAGTTTTGTTATTTTTTTCCTAAATCTTATCAAATAATATACACCTAATGGTTTTGTTGACCCCTCCTGTGGAAAATCCTCTTTGCCCCCCTCCTCCTTATTAGAAACCCACATGTTCTATTTTAATTATGGCTTATATTTTTATCTCATATTAACCACAGTTTTATATGATATTTCACATGCTTATTATGCTCTGCCTTGAAGTATCTTTTTTTCTATTTGAAATTATTGTCGAAAGAATTTATCTATGTGAAATTCATCTTACTAGTTTTAAGGTAGAAAGTCGTTCTCTTTTACTTTATTCTCTTTATAAAGTCTTATTCAAAACAACTCTCAAAAATGATACACTCATTTAATAAATTATTTCTTCAAAGGGATGAACTCTCTCCTATTCTTTAGTATTATTATACACTATTCTGATGTGACATAATTGACTATTTGACACTGTATTTAGGTTATTAAGTAGGAAACATCCAATTTCCTTAAGTACTAAGTTTGAGAATTAGTAGTAAGTGTGACATTTCACTTTGACATCCCTTGTTTTATTTTTATTATAAAGGTACATTCTCATTCTTTCAAACACACGTTTTGACTTGTGATTATATTTCACATTTTTTAGAACAATTTTTATACAACCACTGATAAGTCAAAAATTCATATTATTTTCAAATATGATTTCTGCCATAAAACCAATACATGGCTTAAAATATCAGTGAAGTGTTTGGAAAGGATGTGGTTAATGAACACACAGTACATTGATGGTTTAAAAAGTTCCATTTCAGTGATTTTAATCTTTAAAATAAGCCACGTGGATGACTTGAGACCAAGGTGGATAATGATAAACTAAAAACTGTAGTGGAAGAGAATTTATCTCAACCTATGCATAAATAACACCAAGGTTTGACATTACTACTGCAGTAATATTCCACCATTTAAAGTAAATGGACAAGGTAAAGAAGCTAGATGAATGAGGACTACATAAATTAAACAAACTTCAAAAGAAAAATTCTCTTGAAGCTTGCCTTTCTTTGCTGTGATGACATAAAGGCAAAACATTTCCACACTGTATTGTTATGTGAGATAAAAAATAGGTTCTTTTGACAATCACAAGCATTCAGCACAATGACTGGATAAAGATGAAGTGTTGAAACATAGTCCAAAACCAACTATTTATTTTAAAAAGCTAATGGTGTCTGTTTGGTAGTCCAGAACTGGTATTATCCACTACAGCTTCGTGAAACTGGTCAATCAATTACAGCAGATGTCTACTGCAACCAATGAGAGAAAATGATGAGGTTACTTGCAATTAAGCAGCAAAGATTGGTCAATAGAGACAGGCCAATCTTCTTGCAAGACAAATGCTCGATCACATGTCACACAAAAAAGGCTGCTCCTCAAACTATAAAGATTGGACTTAGAAACTGTCTGTCATCCACCATGTTCACCAGACCTTACACCAACTGACATACCACTTCTTCCAGACTTTGGACCACTTCTTACAGGATAAAATATCCAATTCTCAACAAGCTGTGGAAAATGCCTTTTGCGATTTTATCGTCACTCGCTCTCCAGACGTCTTCACTACTGGCATAAACCAGCTATTGTTAAGATGATAAAACTGTGTGGATAGTTTAGGCACATACTTTGATTAATTGTACTGCTTCTTTTTTAAGATATAATAAACTACACTTTTGATTCAAAATCAGCCATTTTATATTAGTGACCTAGAGATCCAAAAAAGAGGTGCCCTGGTTTTATTTTCTGATGTTATCCTAAAACTCAGTATAAATAATCATCACTCATCAATGTTTTGTAATTTTAATGTATTGTAAATACATTCATTATTGAAACATAAGTCTTTAATATTTAAACTTAAGGGAAAAACAGTACCACTTCTACCTGGCAAATTTTAAAGACTTTTTGAAACTTAACAGGGAGAAAAAGATATCAATTTTAACCAATTAACTCTTACAAACAAAACAATTGTATAAAAGAATAGATGATTCATTAATAAATATTAGAAGAAAATAGGAACATAAATATAAATTAATAAGGATTAAATAGATTGAATCCTAAATAAAGTAAAATGGTTATAATTGCTTCAAGTCAAGATATAATGAATAAATGATAAATACACATATGTTCAAGTATTATTACAGTTGGTTTAATAGAAAGTTATTTAATTTATAATTTTAATAAAATATAATGCTCAATTATCAAAGATTATTTCAATAGAATATCCAATATCTGCTATTCATTAAATATCAATTAGGTATCATTAGATATCAATATTATATTATTTTATGCTATCAGTGATGTTTTTATTCAGGGAATATAATTGATTTTTATATTATTTGCCTCTACACAGCCATAGTTCTTCAGGAAATTTTCCTTAAAATTTGTATGTATAAGAATAAACTATATGGATGGCCTGTCATTTAATGATTTCCAAGTATAACATAATATTTGCATAATTTATTTATAATATACCATTTTACAGATTGAGAAACTGATTTGATATAAGTTAAATAGGTTCAGGATCTTTTCTCAGAAAATTATGTACCATCACTGGAATGCAGCCTTAAAGCCTTATCCCTTTTCCTACCTCATCTTGACTCACTCAAAGTCATAACACATGTGGCATATACATTGTGTTTCCACACCATGCTAAGTAGTAGTAAGAAAATATCTATCAAATAGGAAATATTAATAAAAAAGATAGAAATTATAAATAAAGAACCAACTTAAAATACTGGAGATGAAAAGTACAATAACCAACTAAAAATTTTAGTAGAAATCTGGAAGATTTGAACTTGCTGAAGAAAAATTAGAAAATTCAAAGATGTGTCTATAGAGATTGTGCAATAGGAAGTAAAAATTTTATAAGAATAAACAGAAAATAAATACAAATAAAGAATATTGAGTATGGCCTCAGAGAAATGTGGGACACCATTAAGGACACAGAGACAGAAATAATGGGGAAAAGAAGAGGTAGACAGAGGCAAACAAAAATAGTGAAAGAAATAGGGACTGAGAACTTTATAAATTTCAATAAAAACATTTATCTAAAAATTCAAGATCAGCAAAGTCTTAAGACAGATAAAAGTAAAGAGATACACATTCAAATATGTCATAGTTATGATGTCCAAGATAAACAAAATATTGAAATCATTAAAGAATATCAACTCATCTTATACATGGGGATCCTGATAAAATTAATAGGTTATTTCACATTAGAAAAAACTGATGTCAATAGGCAGCAATATAGTCACATTGCTAACACAAATGAAAATGTTAACCAATAATCTTATGTTCAGCAAAACTATCATAAGTGAGGGCAAAATATATATTCTCAGATAAGCAAAACTTTGAGAATTTTTGGCTAGCAGGTCTTCTTCATCAGAAATACTAAAGGACGTTCTTTAGGCTGCAAGCAAGTGACCCTAGTCAGTAATGTGGCTCTACCAAAAGAAGTCAAAGAATGCTTTTATAGAAAATTATATATGTAAATTGAAAATGGATAATAATTGATTTATTTCATTTAAAAGACAGAAGATGTTGTCCATATTTCTCTTATCTTTAAAAAAATGAACAACCTGTTATGTGTAAAATTATATTGTCAGACTTAAAACATATAAAATATATTTTTGAAAATACCAGGACAAAAGAGGTAGTATGGACCAACATTATACTGGAGTAAGGAAATGACATTAATGATAGCTCGAAAGAATTGAAGAAGACCAAAACTAGATAGAAATAAGATATATAGGAAAATATAAGATATGTATGCAAGCTCTCCTTTCTATGCTTAGCTTTATTAAAAGACAAAAAATTACATATAGTAATGACTATAGCAATGTGTCATTAGGTTAATAACATATATAGATTTAATGTATATAACAATAATAACATAAAAAGAAGTAGAGGGAATAGATCATTATGGAATTTATATATGTGTGCGTGTGTATGTATATATAATGAGATTTACATTTATGTATATGTATATATGAAGCCCAATGGCAGAAGAAAATTAAACTCTATAAATAATAATATTAAGTGTGAATAGACTAAACAATTTAATCAAAAATCAGGAATTTTCACATTGGATACGAAATTAAGACTCAACCATATGCTCTCTATAAGAGATACACTTTAAGACACAAATATCTTGAAAATAAAAATTGAAGAAAGATATACCATGTAAACAGCAACCATAAGAGAACTAGAGTAGCTCTACAAACATCAGACAGAGAGACTTTAAAACACACACCCATAAAAAATTTTATAAGAGCTATTAAGGGACATTTTATATGATAAAAAGGTCTATCCATTAAGAAGCTATAACAATTATCCATATACATCCACCTAACAGAAAATCCCAAAATAAATGAAGTGAAAACTAGTAGAATTAAAGGATGATATAAACAGTCCAACAGTAATAGTTGAATATTTAATACCCCACTATCAATAATGGATTGATATCAATACCCCACTATCAATAATGGATTGCTGCAGATTAACAGGAAATAGAAAGCTTGAACAACACTATAAACCACCCAGACCTAAAACACATCTGTAGAACGCTTCTCCCAATAATACATGAATACAAATTCTTCTCTAATGGTCACACGGCATTCTCTATTTTATATCATATCATGTAGCATTAAAAGAAGCCTAAATAAATTTAAAGTGATTGCAATCATAAAAGTACAGAATTAAATTAGAATTCAATAAGAGAAAGATTTAGGAAATGTCTAAATATACACTCCTAATTAGCCAATGGGTCAAAGAAGAAATCATAAGGGAAATTAGAAAATACTTTGAGATGAATGAAAAGGAAATCCAACGTATCAAAATTTTAGAATGTGGTTACAGCATTGCTTAGAGAGTAATGAGTATATTAAAAATGATAAAGACCTCAAGTCAATAACATAAACTGCAACTTTAAAAACTAGAACAGCAACATAGAAGGCAAGTAGAAAAAAGAAATAGTAAACAACAGAGTGAAAATAAATAAAATAGTATTTATTATTATTGATTGATTATCATTAAATAGAGACTATTTAAACAATAAAGAAAATTAACAAAGCCAAAAGTTGTTTTCTTCTTCTTCGTGAGCAAATAAAATAGGAAAGCACAGTACTAGAAGTTCTTTGATTCTCAAATCATTATTCAATAAATGGTGCTGGGAAAATTGGATAGCCACATGTAGCTCTCACCTCTCACAAAAATCAACTTGCGATAGATAACAGAGACTCAAATTCTAAACTAAAATTATATGAACTATCAAACAAAATACTCATTTTAAATTAGGCTTTCCAAAGTAAGTTTCTTTTATAATGATTATTGGTTCTCTTCCTTCATATATTCATCTGATCATATAATGCTTAGATCTTTTAAAATATTCTTGAGTATAGCCTAAGATTATGGAAGGACATCCACTGCAGAATGAGAAAAAAAAAAAAAAAGACTGTGGAGTGCTGATGGATATTTTTTAGTTTATATGTCCTGGCTCTAATTTAGCTGACTATGATCTCGAGCTGCCCTAGACACTCAGAAACCTGTTCTCAATATTGTTTAAATTAGAAGACTTTTTTCTCTAATTCACATCACCCAGCTCTCCTGCCACTACTTCTAACTTTTGTGCTCAGTCTGTGAACTCTGCCCCATTCCCTTGTTTCACCATCAACATCAATAATCAAAGCTCTTAAAGACTTAACTCTGCAACATTGTAAGAGTTTAGCTGTGTTAGACAACTACTCACACACTGAACAAGTCAGTTTTATTGATTTCAATTGTGCCTTAAATTTCATAGAAATAAGAAATCACAGTTTTTAATTTCATATACTGATTTTCTAAAATACTTGGTTAGAATTGTATTTAACAAAAAATAGATGAAATTAAAAATGTTACTCTACGTGTGTGACGCACACCACCAGGGGATTGGACACATCAGGGGGAGGGAGGGGGGCAGGGGCAATATTTGTAACCCTAACAATATTTGTACCTCCATAATATGATGAAATAAAAAAAAAGAAATAAACATCAAAAAAAAATGTTACTCTAGATTTCAGTCTCTTAATAATGCTTGGGAAAATATTTAAATCATAATGACAATCAGAATAAATATAATACACAAAGATCTAGAAAAAACTATTTTATATTTAAATTATGCATTATTGTTAGTTACAAATTTTCCTCTAATATTACTAAAAATAATGAGAAGAAATTGCATTTATAATCACTTAGACACATTTAAATATTTATTTTGAAATTTTGTTCACTTCATTTATGACATGATTTTTATAGGAAGTTAAATTTGTTTAATTGTTCTTTATAGTGAATTCTATGGACTTAGCCAATTAAATCTGTTACTATATAAGTTGTATGGATCTACTTCTTAGTTGCATCTCAATCTGTTTGCAGATAAATGTGAAACTATTATAATCCAGTGGAACAATAAGTCATTCTCTCTACTCTCAAAGAAGCTTCTCAGTACTTTTCCCAACTACTAATATGATATAGTTGGGTTGCGGCACAGGGGATTCTAGTCCAAAGATTTTGTGCAGCTTAATTACTACAAAGTTCTTCAGCTACCCTAAGTATTTGATGTATCAATTACAGTATGTTTACTGTGCCTCTGAAATGAAAAGTCACTGTAATAGATCCTGAACAGGTGAGATAAAAGCAAGGACTAAATCAAAGTCATGGAATCCAGTTGTTGCGTGTACTTATGTGAGAGGATGCATTTGTGTATATGTGTGTCGTGTATGTGTATGTGTGTGTGTGTTTATACATGCATGGATGTATATGTGCCTAATAGTTGTTGAGGTGAATAGTTTGGAGGAATGCATAAATTTTATTAATCAAGACAGGAAATGGCACTGTAAAGCTGACCAATTTATATTCATTTTTTAATCAATAAGTTAGTCCTAAGAATGGAAAAATATTATGTTTGGTAGATATCAATTCTAATTTGCATATCCCCATGTAAATTGTACCTAGAAATCTTGTTATTTTTTTCTTTAGTAGAGTAGTTGTTTTGCCTTATGTAGAGAAAGTAAAAAGGTTATCTGAAATAAAACTGTGGAATTAAGAGGAAAGGAAAACTAAATATATTTAAAATACATTTTATTTTAAATGAGAAAAGAAACAAATCTGAGAAATGTGAGCAAATTACCTATAAAAAAGTATATTATGCAAAGAAAAATGTCTTTGTCCACTTTTTCATGGTCTTACCTGAAGTCACAATTACTTTTTAAAATTTCAATAGTTATTATTCTGAATTGAAAGGCACAAAATGTTATTGAATTCTCATTATATATTATGTATAAGTGGATACACAAAAATCCTCAAATATGTCAATTTCCTCTAGAATAATTTCAGTGCCTAATTTAATGCAGTAATTATAATGATATATTTTAATTCTAGGATTATATATAGTTATTAAAAAATATTAGTTCTCTATTATATACTAGAGATGGAATGCTGTATTTAGTGCTAAAATATAATTTTCTTAAGGGAGTTGAAAGTAAGGTACATTGATCATTTATTATGTTGTGTGTATTATATACGTTACATACATATACATCCTATGGATTTAGGACATGCTCGTTGTCTGGAAAATCTTTAGAAATTTCCTATTTTTATTGTTTATTATTTATTTTGTTTCCAAACTGTCAAATATTCTTTCTTCTTCCTCTTAAAGGTGACGAGCAAGATTCATTTACAATTTTCATGATTTTTTTCTTTTGAAGCAGCCATAATTATTTTAAATTAGTTTAAATTTTACTGTTAAAAAATCATAATTTAAATGTATCTATAATGTTTATTTTTGTAAAATTTACTATATACTTATTGTTAAGCACAATGAAGACAGTAGTCATTTATTGAGTAAATGCTTATTGAGCATCTTCTATTGCACTTTCATGGTCTGGGTCATCAAAATGCTCAAGACCCAGGATTTGAAGTCATGCATGCCTGTGACTGAGAATTTGTATCTGTTGTTTTCCAGATAAGCTTTGACACTGATGGAAGACTATTCCAGAAGGCTGAAAACTATGACATATTTGCAATTAATGTGATAGGACAGATTTTTAATTACATCATAGAAATAAATAAAAACTAAACAAAAAGATATAGGAAAGCACTACATGCATATAAAATGTCCAAATTGAAAGAATTGTTATTTCAAATAATAGATAGTCTGTTGTTTCCTAAAAATTCCACATGTTCTACTGTCTACTCTGAAAAATTCATTACCAGGAAAAAGTTAAAAATAATATATCAAATATATGAAACACAATTGATTTTGGCCCACCTGTTCATAGTACATTAGGACATGCTATTTGCTAAATGGGCTGGAAAAGAAAGTGTGTTATGCTAATATGCAAGAAGATATAGTTGTGGCATGTTTTGCATGTAAAGATGTGTCTAGAATAAAAATAAAAAGTAAAAACTACTGTTGCTTCTGAAATTAAACTTTTGTCATTCTTCAGAACGCTTAAGTCTGAGTCAATCTTATAGATATGCAAAGTGCAGCAGATGGTCCTCTACAATTTATTTTCCATTGCCAGAAGCATTCTACATATTACAATATTTTGAATTATTTGCTAATAGAACAATAGAGACCAAACCTGATTTCTCACTCACATTAGCCATGTCTACTTTAAAAAAAAAATTATATATTTTTGTATAAACTGAAGTTTAAAAAAGGAATATTAAAAGTGTAACTCATTAATGTTTATAAACTGTGTTACTTTCTAAGCCCATTTTTAATTATCACTTAAACATACATAAATATAACCAATTTGATGATGAAAATATTCCATAATTACTTCTTATCATGACATTTAATATGGAAAAAAAACAAACAAAACTGTTCACACATGAAAGACCTTTTATCCAGCTATCACAAAAATGTTCCTCAACTTTCACATTCTCAATCTTCTAAAAGTTTTGGAATGTGTATTTTCTTAATGACTCTAGTAAATACATAGATTCCTTGTGAATTACCTGTTTAGGTATGAATTTAAAGCATTTTCAATCTAAAGAAACAACGTCCACCAACATCAGAAAAAAATAACATAGTTGTTTTTAGTAAATACACTGTACTGCTGTAATATTATAGTTAATTTTTTAATTCACAACTGCAAAATAAAATCTCTACAATAACCAATGAGAAAAGAATACCAATGTATTGACAATAAAGTCTCTACGTAGCACCATTATAAAGAACAATGAAAAACAACAGTACTAAAAATGATCTTAACTGCGTATTCAGTGGTAAAAATATCCATTTCATAAGCAGACAGTGCTTGTCAACCAAATATAATTTTGGTTAATTCTTTCAGTTTAGTGTTCTCTGTCCTTGAGAATTCATGCTCTATTATGATATGCTCCCAATACTATTACAAGTCTGAAAGTAAAATGAATGTGTCAAAAAATACTAGCAGTAACTTTTTATACTCTCAAGAAATTGTAAAAAAAGAAAGAAAAGACCCCAAAATTCATGCCTATTAAATTAACTAGGATTTTCAAACTTTTAGTCTGCTCCTCCATTTTAATAAATACCGCATCTCTCTACTTTTAATATAATATTAATCTTTTGCTCTACTTTCAAATGGGAAAAAAAAAAAAGAAGAAGAACAATTTAACAATAAGGTGAAACTCTGAACTCTAGTACCCAAAGAGTCAAACTAAAACATGAAAATATGTCTTTGGACTATAATTGTCCAAAGGTAATTCAGAGGCAATTATCAATGGTTTCTTGACCTGTAAGGCAACATTGCAGATTAGGATAGCCACAAAATTCAACTGATTAAATACAGGTATTTGCGGATAACACATTGGCCCCAAGAAATAGAGATGCAAAATTTTCCCTCACAAATTGATTGCCAATAACTGTTTTGTTTTCCCCATTGCTAAGTCATGGTCTTGCTTTTTTTCCTGCTCTCTCTTCTGTTATCTGTTCCCTGTCATTCCTTCAATCCCAAATTCTTATTCTTGTAGATAATCGTGTTATTAAAGCCTTTATCTTTTGTAGTGAAATGCACAGCATTTTCAGCATGTATTCTTACATAAAGAATTGTCATGTTGCCTTATTTATTTTGTTAGGTACTACAGTGATTTTCACCTTTTATTATTGTACTTTTTTTTAAATTCAGAAAACCTTTCCATCATCATACAATTTGAGCCATTTTTCAGGAAGATTTCTTGTATTTTGTTATTGCTATAGAAGAAACAGAAGACCTGGTTCTAATACTAACTGGCTTAGTTTTCCGAGTTATTGTGTATAACATTAAATAGTGCTGGAAAATTTATGAGACTCTGGATATTAGTATAGTAAAAACCACACGTGATATTTAAAAGTCACACATTATGTAAAGTATGTCTCACCTGGATTCTGAGTTGTGAGTTGTGATTTAAACAACAATAAACATGCTTTATTTTCTAAACTTATAAACATATTTGGTGGTTTACTAGGTAACTGATTAATTGATAAGTCTTTAAGTTGCTTTGATAAGGATATACTATATTGCTCATAAGAGAAAAACACAGGCTAGTTAGTGCTTAAGATATAAAACATAACATCTCACCCAGTAAACTCACCCTTGTTTATGTGAATTCTAAAGGCAGTAATAAGAATGATATAACCTTAGGTTAACAGAACGTAAGTCATGACGAAAACACCCAGCTGGCATAAAAGTACAGCCGGCCTCACTAGCATTAATAAAAACAATATCAGTCTCTCTGCATTTCCCTGGAGTGCACTAAGTTGTCTGTAGACCATCTCACTATGTCATAAAGTCACCCTAGCCCCATTAGCCTCTTTGAGATAAAGAACATTCATGAGCAAAGTATCATTTTTGTGCACAAGTCAAAAATAAAGAGCAGTCAAAGGCACTAGAAAGACTATCAAAACATGGAGCAAAGGTAGTGCCTGCATTGCCTCTACTGGCTTGTGAAGTCACTTATTGGTGCTCGAGCTAGTTAAGGAGCTGTGTTAATTAGGTGCATGGCTCCTCAACTGCTTGATTGATGAAATTATTTAAATAGCATCTTGAATAAAAATGTATATGCGGCAAGCAACAAATTATTTGTAGTTTTCTTGGTTGCTCATTCATTCAGCATCCTTGAAGCTGGTTTTCCTTCCTTTTGTAGCAAAGCTTAAATTCAAATTGTTACTCAAACGCTCCTCTTGGAATTGGATTCTAGGTTTATTCCACTGTGGCCTGAGAAGATATTTGACATGATTTAGATTCTTTAAAATTTATTGAGACTTGTGGCCTAACATATGGTCTTCCTGGAGAATGTTCCATGGCAGGCACAAGCAGGGGCCCCTCAACTGGGGTCGAAGGGCAGTTCCTTGGCCACTGGGGCAATATTTCAGGGAGGAGCAGAACTACCCCTGATGCACTAAAGAGCCCGAAGAGGGACAAAGAGGAAGCCCAGTCTCTACAGCTCAGCAGACTCTGTAGGGAGATCTACCTAGCTCCCATGCCCTTGAACCAGTGGGTCTCCTACCCCTAATCCACCGTTGGCAGCAAGCCAAAACAGCCCGCTGTGTCCCAAACAGTCTGTACTCAGATTGCAAAATTGCCCCAGGCTACAAGACTCCCTGGAACAGAAACCACAGCTTTCAGGCCACATCCCTGAAGTGGGGGTGCGGGGGTCACTCCCAAGCCAGCAGCAAGAGCCCACTCCCCACGTACCTTTCAGTTACGACTGTGGCAGTTCAGGAGGTTAGATTGCTAATCTCAGTCGACAGCCTCTCCCAACCTGTGACAGTTGCCTAAGTGAGCTGGCAGATTTCCGTGAGATCCCCTATGAGTAAGGATGAGGACTGGCTTCCCTCTAAGGGCACCAGGGTCTGGGAAATGTGCAAAGCACTTTCCAGAGCCACTTCCTCCCACAGACTCCCACAGACGATTGGCCAAGGCAGGTCTAGCACTGTGTAGCCCAAGGAGATCCCTAGTGGCCTGGGTTGCACAGCCACCAGGAGGTTATGTATGGCATGGAGACCGTCTATGGACTTTTCACAATCTGAAGACACAGTTTTCTTCCAGACCCATGCTGCAGGCTGCTGCCTCTGCTTCTTTCAAAGTATCCAACATTTCTTTAACTTTTTCTGTTAAGCACTCCTGTTTTGCCTTGGATAGAAGTTCACAGTGTGAATCTCTAGACACTATTTTTCTCTATGCAATTAGATGAGATGTGCTCACAAAGCCTCCAAGCCACCATCGTGGAAAATAAAAACAGTGAACTTCATTTCTTACAAGTCTCCCATCAAGGGTTACCTGGCCAATAAGCCTTCACTTAACTCTCCCACAAAAAAGAGAAAACCCACTCCATTCTCTGGCTTTCCCTATCCCCTTTACCCTTTTTTTCCCTTAGTAGCTTTTATTATCATTAGTATATTATATGCACTTGCTTATTTGTTTGTTATATGTCTTTCTGACTAGGAGGTAAACTCCATGAGGGAGGGGACTATCGCATTCGCTGCCGTATTCCAGACGCCCAGCAGAGCACATTCCTAGCAAGTGCCCAATGAGTAATTGTTGGTTTAATACGTGGTTTATTTCTTGCCATGTCCAGTCCAAGACAGTCATGATAATTTCAAGTCCTATGAAAGGACTATTTCAGAAACAGTTTTGTGACACAAATGCAGCTAATATTATACAAAAGAGGTGTCTGGAGGATTCTGGGAATTTTTACGTTTTCTTCTGACCAAGAGACTTCAGAAGAGACGATTTTCCTCTGCCTTTACTCTCTCTCTGTGGAAATTGATATCTGGAACTGCCGTGGTCATCACTTTACAGGCCTTTATGTGCCATGAACACTGATGAGCTCATAGAGGAGAGTTAGAAACAACCTGCAAGGAATCTGATGTCAGTTTTTGTGAAATCAATCATTGTGGAGGATGCCCTCTTGCTGAGCTTCTTGTTACATGAGAAGACATTCCCTTACTGATTGAGTTTGAGTTAGAGCTCTGGCCTATTTGTGGCCAAATCATTATTCCACTGTAATCAAAGGTGGGATCTCTTTTCTTAGCTTATGAACCCAAGCTTGTTACGTGACTTGCTTCTTCCAGTGATACTTTATAACTGTGACAAAAGCAGGAATTTAACAAAGCACTGGGAAATTGCAGCTTTCAGGTTTCCTACTTTAGGAACCCTGTACTTGTATCCAAGCTAAGCTCCTTGATGAGACACACTGGACAAATCCAAGTGAACCTACTTGATGATAACATACACTGGATAATGAGAGACACATTGTTACCATTGAATCTGCTAACAGCCAACTGCCAAACATGTGAGTAAAGCCATCAACTGCTAGGTGACTGCTGACACATGAATGAAGGAAGTCAATCCCAGCAGAATTGCTACCTAGCTAAATTAAACCCATATTTCTGGCCCACAGAATTTTGAGCTAAACACTTGGGTGTCATTTATACCACTAATTTTTGGGGTAGATTGTAACACATCAAATCTAAATGATGCAGCATCTTGACAATATATACAGTGACAAAGTAGGGTTTATTTGCTTGCTTGCACAATTATTCTTCCTATACTACCAATGTAATATCATCCTCCATGTCAATAGTTTTATATTCCAAACTGACACATCTAGACAAAGATGAAGTTAAAAAGAGGTAAATGGGCATAATGAAAAAGACTGAAGCAAGTATATTTTTATTGATTACGTACAGACAGACAGACTAGGTTGTAATACCACACTCAGAGAATTCTCTGTTAGAAATTCCATAAATCAAGAAAACTTAGAAATAATAGTCCTATTCTTCATCTTACTATGTCGAAGGCACCTTTTTCTGTTAGAGACGCTTCTTCTGACACATTAATTCCAATGGGTCCTGGACTACTGCTTTCAGGTTTGCTGGTGCATAAAAACTTGTTCTTACAGATGAAATGACATCTTGTAAAGGAAGCTGCCTATATGCCTAAGCATCTTGTCATTTGGTAAACTTGCTGACCTGTAACAAAATTACAAAACTCAATCTTGAATATATAGAATAATGCATGAGTTATTCAGCATGCTGATCTTGTTTCTTCAGCCTGGGCTGACATGCCCACCCTGACTCACCTCTCTGGCTTGTTCTAGGGCTTGGCCCATGGATGTTCTAACTTGATTAAATTTTTTGGCTTCATTTTATAATTGCTATGCCGAGGTTAACTCTCAGTTCTTATTGTTTTGTCTGAGATGTGGAGTAACTTTTCTTTTCTCCACTTCAGAATATGTTAGAGAGAATATTCATCTTGGGTTAGAACCTATCGATGGTCAGGCTCTTTAAATATTTATTCTGGGAAAATATGAGTATTTCAAAACTGAATTAAACCACATATATTATAGAAATTGTTTCCTAGACTTAATGAAAAATATTTGAGTAAAAATTAAATTAATATACAAATTTGGATGGAATTGAATTATCAACAATATAACAGAAATGGAATCATTGCCATCAGTTTTAGTTCTTGATAATTTTTAATAGAGGAAATTTTTTAAATTCTTTGAGTTGCTATTGTCTTACCTCTAAAATGGGAGTAATAGTGGTGTCTAGAGTAACTAGGTTGATCTTTGGCTGAAGTAAAATATACAAACTTATACTGAAAATTGGTTAAAATATCAAGGCATTCTTTAATTCAACAAATAAAAAAAACCTTTTTTTGCATATTTCTAGTATAATTCCAACAAAAATTATTTAGGTTATATGGGAAAATGACTCACTTGCTATAGTAAATATCAAATTGTCTGAAACAATTTATGTTCAAAAGTTTTGTTTAATTTTTCTTAGCATGTTTGGCTTAGTAAATTCAAATCTTCATATACCATTCTCATATTTTTAGAACTTGAATTAAGAGCTACTTAAAGGAGATAACTGTAACATACTTTGCTTTGGTGGGAAAAAATGTAGTCCAAATAATTTCTTCTAATAAGATGCATTATTTGTTGTCCAAACAAGATTTTAAAATTTTACCATTGGTTCTAGCATGGTTATACTTTACTACTAATAGACACAAAGAAGTATGAATTTTATCTTTTAGGAGTAATTTTCTAATTTTGAGTTCAAAAATATTTTCATGTTGGAATAGCTAATTAAAAAGATTAATTCCTTATTCACATTATTTTATGGTTCTAACAAATAAAGGAATTTATCATAAAGAATAACCTATCAATAAAATTCCCCTTAATTATTTCTGCTTTACAAAGTTGTATTTAATTTCAGCCATTTATTAACCACTTAAGGTGCATTTCAGTGATTTATATTCTAAGAGATTCATAATTCTCAAGTGACCTTTATTTATTAGTTAGAAGTACCCATAAGAAACAGATAATTTATGTCTAGTTTATGAAAAAGTAAATCATTATGATCTTTAAGAGATGTTAGCTCTGTTTTTTTTTCCTTTTTTTTGCAGAATATATATATGTTCTATGTGTTATATATATATTGTGTTATATATGTGTTATATATATTGACTACTACTGTTGTGTGGAAATGAATAATGTACAAATTGTGGTTGGGTGATCTGTGAGCACATATATTAATAGTACACTCAAACTGGGTCGGTTAATGTTAGCCTGTAAGTTTTAGGCCACATATTTGTATAATAAGACTGCATTTCATTCATCAGTACGTCCTTGAAGGAAAAGAGGATTCCTATTTTGTTATCTGCTTCTCATATTAATTAATAAGTTACTAAATATTAAACAAAAATATCTAGCCATGATTTGTGGATAATTGCTGAAGTTATTTTTATAGGGTTATCATTGTAATTTGTAAAGGGTAAAACAATATGACTAAATCAGTGTACTTAAACCATTTAAATTGGCATGGTTATTATGCTATAAATTTTACAATAAAATATAGCTTAGATGTTCCAAGGAAGATGGAAATTAGCAATAATAAAATATAATCTGAAAATAAAATTGACATGAATATTTTGAAAGATCATTTGAGTATGATTTTTTTACTATCTTTAAATATGATGATACAAGGTCCTGTATTTTTAAGACTGTTGAGGTGACTTAAATAATAAATTAGAATCTTTCATATATATTATCAAAATATTCCAAAAGCTAAAAAATGTGGCAATATGTTGAGAAGGCAGTTTGGAAGAAAATTTGCTTAAAAAATTTATATTAGTGTGCAGTGCCTCATGCCTATAATCCTAGCACTCTTAGAGTCTTAAGCAAGAGGACTGCTTGAATTCAGGAGTTGGAGACCAGCCTGAACAAGAGCAAGACTGTGTCTCTACCAAAAATAGAAGAAAATTAGCCAGGCATGGTGCGCACACCTGTAGTCCCAGCTCCTGGGTGGATGTGGGGGGGTTTTGAGGCAGGAAGATCGTTTGAGCCCAGGAGTTCGAGATTGCAGTGAGCTATGATGATGCCATAGCACTCTATTTGGGGCAACAAAGCAAGACTCTGTCTCAAAAAAAAAAAAAAAAAAAATGTTAGAAAACAGATTGAGTTAGTGTAAAACTCTAATAATGAAAAATTGGTCAGAAGACAAGTTTATTCTGATCATATGAAATCTTAAAAATGATCTGTGAAGTGAATGTTCATGCAGAATACCAAAACAAACAAATTTCTCAAGGAAGAGTGAACATAAAACAAACTAAAAGAAGATTATAACTGAGATGTTACAGTTTTCTTTAAATTCTTTAAATTTGTTAAAACGAGGTCATTAGAGTAGGCCCTAATCTAATATGACTAGTGTTCTTTCAAAAAAAGGACATTTGGACTCAGAGAGACTTAGAAGAAAGATGTTGTGGAGATAATGGGAGCAGATGGCCAACGACAAGCCAAACAGAAAGATCTCAAAAGAAACCAACTCTACGGACACATTGCTCTAATACTTCTCCAGAACTGTAAGAAAATAAATTTCTTTTTTTAAGCCACCTAGTCTGTGGTACTTTGTTGTGGTAGCCCTAGAAAACTAATACACATGTTAGCAAATGCAATATAGTACAATAAAAGTCAGAATTAATTCTAAAATTTGTATTATTTGGGGTAGGTTTCATAAATGCTGGTTTCTAAATCTCCATTAAAGAAGAGGGAAATTTTTTTAGAGTAATTTAAGGGATTCAACTAGTACCCTATGTAAAATTGTGTATATCCAATAGTGAACACTTCACAGATGTTGCAATTATTTTTTTTATAATTTGCAACTTTGTATGCAATTTTATATTTTGTATTTTGTATACATGTTATATTTGAATATATTACCTTCTTTATACTCGATTAATTTAGACTTTCAACATTATATTTTTTAGACATTTAAAAGTTATATTTAAAATTATATCCTCTTATTCCTAATCTTTAATATATGAAAAAATGAATTTGAATTATTAAAATTAGGATAGTTTATATAATTTAAAGTATCCCTCTGACATATATTATTATAACTAAACTTACACAGTTTAAAAGTTTGACTATATAAAAACTAAAACACTAAAAAATGAAAATGAACAGTTCACTGTGCTTTATGTAGTCAAAGTTGAAAACAACATTCCAACTCAGTTGTGCGGGGTGTGTTGTAAGCAATGGTGGTATCAATTGTTAAGTCTCACTTGTAGAAACTGTCATCTAGCAGGGGTGAGTAGAAACTTCAACCGCATGGTGTATGTGAGTTGGGGAGTGAATGTGCTGCAAAGGAGAGCACCGATTCCTACTCGAGGCAGTGCTTTCGCACTGCAGCACAGTGTCAGAGCAGGGTAAGGATCAAACTGCATATTTTAATCAAAGAATTCTAACCTGAAAAATAAATTGTGGAGGAACAATTATTTTGCTGCAGAGAACCAGAGATGAATATAATGACCTACATAAATACACACACACACATACCCAAGCACACACATATATATCTACGTAAAAATAACCCACAAGCATCTATAGAATTGCTTATCACTTTCAATGACATTTAAAATATGAAACAAGACATGGAGAAATGTGATCATATGAAAAAGGAACTAGAGGACATATGAAAAGAATACAGAAATGATGATACAAAAATTTAGCCAACATCAGATGGGCAGTAGAATTGATGCTGCATTTTAAAATATAAATTAAGATTTTGGACAAAAGGAAGCCAAAATTTACAAGAGACTCACTAATTCTAGGTTTTGTTGTAAATAAATGAGGGAGGAAGGAATTATAACATTAAAAATGTTGTGGTGAACTTATAGAACAGTATAAACCTATCAGATTATTTTCTAAAGAAAGAATCCTATAGTATCCTGGCCAGTGAACCAAGGCATCAAAAACAAAAACAAAAACAAAAAAAGGAGCAAAAAACAACAAAATAACACTAACAAAAACAACCCATACAAAAACTCTGAATACCTAATATTAAATTTCTCTTCTAAAATCTCATATACCAGATGACAATAAACTGAACAACAGCCACAAAGATTTATGAAAAAAAATGATTTATCAATTCTCATTTATTTGAATGTAGGGGACTGACATATATTTTCCTACTTTAAGAATTAAATTTAGTGAGTAATGTATGTGTTCTGCCCAGAGTGTTTGAAAGTAATCTGTTCCAGACAAGGTCCTTGTGATAAACAAAGATGTTGCCTAGAGGCATAACAAGGACCTGAGCTGGGAGTAGCAAGAGCAGCCCTGCCCCATGGCATTGGGGGTCTGGAGGCCACATGATAAACATATTGTTCCTGTGATTGCTGCCTACACCCCATAAGATGGCTGGTTAGTCAATGATGGGTAAGACCCCTCAAGGGAAGGGCAACCTAAGCCAGGCACAGCTGCCGGGGTTCAGCTGAAGATCTTAGGGGGTCACCCTAAGAGAAGCTGGGGATGAGAAATGCCCCTTGTGGTTTGCCTTTCCCATCCTTGCTAATCTCGGTCTGTGATCTATGCCTAGCGCCTTGAGCAACCACCTTAAAATTCTGAGCCAGGGGATATCTGCTTCCCTAAGGCTACACTTTGCAGAATTTATGGCTATTGTTGTCACACCTGGGCAGATATGTACAAGGAACTAACTTTAATCTTTTAGAGTATAAAAATAAAATGGACCCAGTATATTATTACTTGAGTCAACCGTCTGTATGTGTGTCCGTGTTTTTCTTCGTGTTCCGCGTTTGTGTTTTATGTTCTATGTTCATCCTCCGTCCTGCAAACAGGCCACGACATTTGAATATCTAAAGGCATTTGCAAATGTATTAATATAATAATAAGACTCAAGTCCAAGTGTGAATGCCAAAACCACCCACCAACACCAACCTTTTTTTTTAGACATAGTTCTTTGATTTGCTATATTTACGTTATGTGTTTCTTATGTGAAAACTTACACAGTAGAATCTATATAAATTAATATTATAGAGTCTATAGTGTATTAGAGATTCAGACATATTGTTGCATATACTGGGATTTTTGTCCTTTTGCATTGCCAAATAGTATTTCAATTCACGTGATAACTATTCCCTTTATCTGATCTTTCCTCAAGCCTGATTCTTAATTCACTTTTGTTGCTCAAAGCGGTTCTCAATATTTCCTTTACAGTGTGGGTTTCTGTATCAATTGCCTCTTCCAAATCCACAAGGCCCTGTATTTGTGTTTCTTTATTTTGTTTCTGTTTTGCATAAAATGGAAGTAGCATTTTCTGAGTTCATTTTTCCTCTACTAATTTGCCAAACATAGCAAACACAAATTGACACACTATGGATGTTATCACGTTTGTAATATTTTCATAATTATTAAGTTCCTAATATGCTTTCCATACTATATCATGGGGACAATTTCACCAAAGTCTTACAACTATTAGTATGTCATGTAAATAAACTTTCTTCATTCCTGCAATTTTCTTAGCACTTGACACCTGAGTCACTTGCAATTATTTTATGTGTGTTTTATAATCAATCCAATTTCAAGGTCTCAATTCATGTTATTTAGAAAGGGCTCTGGGCCACATTTTGACTTTCATGGATCCTAGGACTTCTGTGGTCCTTTTCTTCATAAAAATAATGTTGTATATGTTTTATGAGCATGTAGATATAAAGATAAATATAGCCAGGCTTGATTATATGTATTTTTTTTCCTAATTTTAAATGAAGACATTTTTTTCAGGTCCCTACAATAACATGGGCCCTAGGCACTGAGCCTCCTGTGCTTAGTGGATGAGTCAGCTTTGCTTAGACAATAATGCAGTGACAAATGGCACCCTGAACTATCAGGGACTTAAACAAGAAACATGTACTTCTTCCTCATGCTACATGTCTATGTGAGACAGGCAGGTGCTGTGCTCTGTTATACCCTGACTGTGAGATTTCAGCTGTGGGGCGGTCCCAGCGTACAACATTGCTCATTACTGTGGTGAGAAAGAATGGCAACACGAAGATGCACATGCCGGCTCCGAACTTTCCATGGGTAAGAAGCAGGGTGAAAATTCCACTACTAAGCCATTTTCATATGCTGACACTCACAGCATCTTTGTCCCTTTGTCCATTTTCTTTCTTTCTCCTATAGAAATCTTCTATTAGTGGCATTGGAAGTTGATAACTTGGCAGTCTTTTGAATAGCCTCAATGAATTTCATCCTCATTTTCCTAGATTATTTTTGAGACATGTATTGTTTACACCAAAACCAGTTCAAACAACCTTCCTCTTGCCCCCAGTTTCACATCAAACTAATTTGGACTACAAATCTCCAGGAAATCAGACTCCAAAATTTTAAGACTACTGCCATTCACTTTCAGAAATAATAATACTCCTGAACACCTAATACATTTCAGACTCATGAATTTGTATTTTTAACCCAGTAATGATTTATTAAATTCATAAGCATATCTTTCATTTTTCTTCTTTAATTTTTCTTCCCTTTTTATCCCCCCACACAATTTTACAGATTTCTATTTTTATCTATATGCATTTTTATTTATCTGAGGGTTTTTTAGGGTTTCTTATTCTAACTTCTTTTATAGGCAATAAATTGTGGTGAAACATTTATGGTATACCATATTATTATTAGTTGTTTTCTTGTCTATCTCTCTTACTAAACTGTGAAGGGTTATGATTTACTAATTTATATTCCTAGCATGTAACATTAGAACATACTAAATTTTGAATAAACTTGAACAAGACATCCAGATGCCATCTATTATTTAAAAGGCTAATCCTATATTTTTGTATTTCATGGTAAATCACACTAAATTGGGAAGACTTGTTTTCTGTTTACAATATAATAAATGAATACCTGGCCACCAGTCCGTTTTAGGAACAAGACTACAAAATTCATACTTTTCAACCTTTCTAAACTCATCCTCTGCCCTGTTCTTCTGCTTCAACCGGACACTGTCGCAGTTCTGTGAATATTCCCTGGCTTCACACTAGGCTGTGCCTTTACCACAGGTGGTTACTTCTGCCTGGGTTGCCTTTTCGTCTTCCTGGTGAGGTCATGCATCATTTCAATGTTACCTCAGTATCAGAGATTTTCAGCAGAGGTCTACGTATTCCCAGAAAACTTTATACATACCTCTATTATAGATTTTAACATTTTTAATTGTTATTAGTCTGTAACATTTTGTGCTTCATAGGATCACATATACAAGCAGACAGGAAATGCGAAGAATTCACTTTCGTTTTCCAAAAACTGTGTTCAGTGCTTTTCAAAGTGCAGATATCTAATGATATATATTGATTAAATTAATCTGTGGTGTATGGATGAGCCTGAGAAAGAATGCAATAAGCCAAAGAAGAATTGTGTGTGTGTATAATTCTGAGTATCTGAAACTATTCATCTTCTAAAATGTGCTACTCAAACACTAAATCTGAGCACATCAAATACAAAAAGAAAAGAGAGTATGAATAGTCAGTAATTGATGAAAGAGTAGATATCAATGAGTTTACATCAATAAAACCATCAGCTTGTCACAACTGCCATTAATGTAATTTGTATCTACGACAAACTACATCTAGTAACTATCACCACCACCTTCAAGAGTAACCATTAAACTTCTAAAACTGTAGATTAGTTTTATCTGTTTTTGAAATTTACATCATTGGAATCATACACAATTAATTTACTTTGCACAATGTGTAAAAGAAATTCATCCTTATTATTTCCCTAATCCTTCAATTATTGCTCTATTTTATTCTATTGTCTTAAGATAGTATAATTTACCCATTCTACAATTGGTCAAGCATTGAATCATGCTTGGAGCATGATTGGAGCTACTAGAAACATTCCTATTATAAATATTTCTACATAGGCCTTTTGGTGAACATATGTACACATTTCTACCAAGTAAAGTTACTAGTCAAATGGCAGAATTGTTACTGAACATACCAGCAATGCCTAACACTCATGTGTCTTATATGCCTTTTTCATAAAATGACATTTGACAAGAATACTTTTATTGTAAAAGTACAGTAATTGATTTTCTGAGCTATATGGGAGAAGTGAGGGTTTTCTTTTCTCTACTTTCTTAAGATTTCTTTCAGCAATGATTGGTAAAGTTTGTAGTTTTCGAAGCCAAGAGTTGGAATTCCATTTATCACTTAAGGTAGAAAGCCAGTGTGAGAAACTCAGAATGTACCATATGAAATGCAAAGGGACAATATGAGGTGATGATGGATATATAGAGAACAGAAAATTGTATATTAGAAAGACTCTTGAGAATATATTGTAAAATGTGGAATGCTAAGTTAATGTCATTTGAATAAGAAAGTGACATGAAGAAAATTTTATCAGATTGATTTGATAGTTACATGCAGGATAGATTAAAGGGAAACCTTAGAGACAATTAGAAAGCTTCTAAATCATTTAAAAGTAATGATAATTTCTCAGACCTAAGTGGAAAATGAAAATAGAATGTGTGGGTGTATGTATTTTTAGTGTTTGTTGTGAGGAAATGGAGCTGGCAGATACAAGAGACAGTTTGAGGGAGGAATTAGTCAGACACTATAACTAATTATAGGTAGCAATGGGGAATAATGCAAAAAAATATGTTTGATCTTGGGTAATGGCAAAGCATATAAATTGGACAATCAGGAGAGGTAATGATTGGTGAGGCTTGTAGTTTTCAAAGCCAAATGTTGGAATTCCATTTATCGCTTACAATAGAAAACCAGTCTAAGAAACTCATGGAATGGTTCAGCTAGTATGTTCAGCTTGTACAATGTACCATATGAAATGCAAAGGTACAATATGAGGTGATGATAGATATATAGAGAATATAAAATTGTATAAAAGAGTGAGGTTTGGTTTCAGACACACTCAAGAGTGAGTTTGGTTTCAGGCACACTGAATTTTGTCTGATCTTTACATCTCAAAATGAAACTGATTAACAACCAGAAGCAAACAGTGGCCTAGAAATGCAGATTCAGTACCAATAAGTTCAAGAGAATAAATGGAGATTCTCAAGACACCCCCAGGCAATTCCAAAAAAAATTAAAAAGAATTGAAAAAGAATTTCACAGATATTCAAAGAATTTTCTTCCCTTAAGACTGATTTGTAGACTCATTAGTTTAATCACATTACATGTTGAAGTATGTAATATATGAACAGAATTCCAGAAAGAGATTATAGCTTTTGTTCTTAAACTCCTTACAAATAATTACCAAAATGCACTAAGAGCCTACATAATTCAATTTATAAGCTTAAAGCCAGAAATATATGTTCAGTTTAAATTAGCTATAGGATGTCATTAATGGGCAGATAATTGTATTCTTTCTAAACTAATTTAATGTTAAATTAATTTTTTACACATGATATTTATGCCTAAAGATGATTTTACATAAATATGTATATAAAATGAAACATGTATATTTACATAATTATCTTTTTCTTTGCTCTAGTAATATGTTTTGATTTTGAATCAAAAATTTTCTTCAGTTATTAATGTTTATTTTACATACATGAAATATATACTTCAAGTTTGCACTCTTACCACATAATTATATTACAGTTGCAGATATTGTTTTTGGAATGCATAGATTTCTGAAATTCTTAAGTATTAAAATATTACTTTTTAAGTGTAATTTTTATATTCAGCCAAAAAGAGGCATATCAATTCTACTAAAAACAAGTACAACAATAATTAAATTTTAAAATACCCCATCTATGTGCAATTGTAGCAGACTTTAAAGATTTCCAAAAGCTCATATTGATGCTATTCTTATATCTAGCTTATATTTATAAAAACCTTATCACAGATATACAAATAAAATATTACTATATCACAAATACTCAAATTAATGTTATATTTCAAAGCTTTCTGAACAAAATAAAGGAAGTATCAAAATACGATTCTAATTATTAAAGTAAAAGTTGAATGACATGGGAGAAAATTAAACTTAATATAAAATATAAGAAAATATATTATTAAAATTAATTAAAACATTTTTTGACAAAAAGATTTGTGCAAATATATAAATAAAGGGGGAAGAGATATTTCAGTAAGAGGCAGATATCATTTTACCTTATTTCAATAAATTAGCATTGTAAATTAGCAAATGTAATTAGCAAATCAAGTGTTTCTTGGTTTATGTACATCATTGTTATTTTTATTTCATTATAAAATGTACAATGCACTGAGTTTTCCTTTGATTTGCTTCTTTTATCAACAAATATTCATTGCATACCACAATAAGCTTAGCCATATGATAGGGGACATTGGGATACAAATAAGGATAAACCCATTGGAGTTTTATAATTTAATCTGGGAGAAAATTAGTGATAAATGATATATATTCTTATATTCATCTATATTTTATCTAACTTAATGTCTTTTATGAAGGAGAGAAAACAAACAAGACTTGGACTAGACGAAAATATCTATATACAAAAGTGAAAGTATAATCACATTCAACTACTTATGCCTAAAGTGGTTGTATTAAGCTGCATAAAAAATGACCCCAAGTTCAGTGGCTTACCACAACATAAATTTATTATCTCACAGTTTCCTCAGGTCAAGAGTCCAAATGCAGCCTACCTGATTCCTCTGCCTCACGAGGCTGAAACCAACATGTTGACTATTGCTTTCCCATATGGAGCTTGGGACCCTCCTCTGAACACACTCAAGGGGGCAGAATTCAGTTCCTTTTGGCGGTAAAGTTGAGCCTTCAGCTCCCAGAGCCACCCTCCAGAGTAATTCACCATGCAGCTGTTTGCTTTCTCAGAACCAACAGAAGAACATCTCTACAGTTTCAAGTCTCCTCTTTAAGAGAATGCCTGGAAAACACCCAGGATAATCTCTCTTGTTACTGGTTCAACATCAACTGACTGGAGGTCTTAATTACATCTGCAAAATCTGTATGGTTTTGCCATGTCGTTTCTTTTCTTTTCTTTTTTTTTTTTTTTTTTTTTTTTTTTTTTTTTTTTTTTTGAGATAGAGTCTCACTCTGTTGCCTGGGCTATAGTGCCATGGCGTCAGCCTAGCTCACAGCAACCTCAAACTCCTGGGCTCAGGAGTCCCTTCTGCCTCAGCCTCTGGAGTAGCTGGGACTACAGGTATGTACCACGATGCCCAACTAATTTTTTATATATATTTTTAGTTGGCCAATTAATTTCTTTCTATTTTTACAGTAGTAGAGATGGGGCCTCGCTTTTGCTCAGGCTGGTGTCGAACTCCTGACCTTGAGCGATCCTCCCGCCTCAGCCTCTCAAAGTGCTAGGATTACAGGCATGAGATACTGCGCCTAGCCTGCCATGTCCTTTTGATTAGGAGTAAGTTGCATCTTTATCCCACATTGAAGGAAATTAGTCGAATTGTAGAAAATTAAGATTAAAAAAAATCTTGAAAAAACCAGAAGGAAAAATAAAGCTTGTACAAGTGAATAATAAATAATTTATAATACACTAAGTCCTCACTTAACGTCAACAATATGTTCTTGGAAACTTCAGGAAATGACAAACTGTATGCCTAGGAACTTCTGTTTATATCAATTAGCTTATGGTAAAATTGGTTTCATTATATAGTACATCATTTGATTTCATTTTATAGTACATCATAAATAAAATAATACTACATTAAAAAGCTAATAACATTAAAAAGTGTGTTTATATTCGACCAGACAATGTGCTATTTCTCCTTTAGCCCAATGGATGTTAAGAACAGGAATGGCCTACTTCTGTATCTATGTGTTTAGTCTATGAGAATCTTCTAGTTGCCTGGGCTGAGTAGCTCTATTCTGTGATACTTTTTTACTTTAAAAGTTTCAGCATTATGTATTAAAGATCTGAGAGTTTATCAAATTAAATAACTAACTGATTTCTCAATGCCATACTTTTCATAACTTTAATATTTCCAAATAACTTGCATAGTTTTCATCATTTAGTGAACAAATGAAATATATCAGTTTTCTCCCTGAAAGATTATGCTATTACATATTTCTAAGAATTGTGGAGGAAGGAAGGGTACTGTTTAATACAGCAAATTGCTTTCTCCCTTGCCCTGTCTCTCTTAAGACTTTTTAATCTACTTCAATTTACCTATACACTAACTTCCTACTTTACCAAATAACTATTCATTACCTAATTATCTCCTCCAGCTGAGCCCTCTACTTCTTTAGAATAATTTCTTCCTTGTTATCATTTCTGTAACAGTATTATTTGTACTCTTTAGTAAGTGATTTCTAGTAATTTGAATAGTATTCAAATAATTCAGCTGATTTATAGCAGGCACTTTCAGATTTCCTTAGAATTTTGCTACTGAAATAAGTATGTTGTAATTTTTACTGCCATGTCAGAATTATCGGTCTGTCTCTGCATTTTTACAAAATGTACTAAGTTCTCTTGCTAAGGCAGAATTATTTTAAAAATCCAGGATATTATGCTTATGGTGAAACATTTTAACATTATCAGAAATGACTCATGGAATAAATACTCTGTTTAAGTAATGTTATGAATCTGAGTAATTTAGATAAATGAAACAAATACATCCCCATTATAAAGACTTTTTATAAAACTCTATATCAAATAACCATAATGGAATAACAATACTGGACTAACCCTTCCCCTATAAAATCAACTGAGAGAAAAACTATTTCCAAGCAATGGACAACGGACAGCACAAGGCTGTGATCTCTATATAGAAGGAAACTTAAGAGTTTAACCCCACAGATTTCCAGTTTCATGTCTGTGGAAAATTTCTTAATCAACCACAACTCAGAGCTGGAGTCCTGGCAGAATTATGCATTTCCACAAAGCTGAGGAGGAAGTTGTGAGAATTTGGGGCGCCTGCAGCTGACTGGAACCTGTGGGATGAGGCATCAGAGAGGATGACCTGAGTAGAGAGGGAGCTCTGTAGGTCAAGATGAGACTCTTGCCCAGGTACAAGGGCTGGGATGTATGTGCACAAAATGAGACCATTCAACTCTTGCCACAGACTAGCAGCTGAAGGGGTGTATAGTAACAGAGCAGTGTTGGGCGTGAAGGAAGCAGAGAAGTCGGTGCCCGGGGACTTCTGACCCTGTCATTGGCGAGACCTCTTTAATGTGCAGCTGATGTGTTAAAACAAGAAAGAAAAAAAAAGTCTAGAAATAGGAACTACATCCTAACAAAGCCGAAACCTCAGTCCTGACCAAACCCTAAAGGAATGCGGAGTGCGGAATCTGAGTACGGCCAGCCTGCACCCTGGACTTCTCTTTGGTCTATACTAACAAAGAGTAGAAGCTAGCCTGAGCAAAAGTCTAGAGAGTCCACCAGTAACTAAACTTCCAGTTAAAATAAAAATCTTAGGAAAATGAAAACAGAATTCTGCACTTCTATAAGATATTATTTATATTGTCTACTATTCAGTAAAAAAATTAACAGTTATCAACACGGGTGCCAAGTGGATTTAGTGAGGAAAGAATAGACTTTTCAACAAATAATACAGGGATAACTACATAGACTCATGTAAAAATATCAAATTAGACTATTAATTTACATCAAATACAAGAAAAGTAACTGAAAATAGAACAAATACAAAAAAGTTCCCTCAAAATGTGAGCTACAAAATATAACCCTTAAGAGAAAACGGGTAAATATTTTGAGCTTGAATAAAGCAGTGATTTCTTAGCTTTGACACCAAGTTGTAATAATCAAAAGGAAAAAATTATTTCCACTGAACTTACCAAAATTAAACTCTTCTGTGCCTCAAACAACACCATGAAGAAAATGAGGAGGCAACCCACCGAATGGGAGAAAATATTTGTAAATCATATTTCTGATAAGACATATGTATCCAGAAGATATAAAGAGCTCTTGCAATTCAATAATATTAAGACAAAGTACTCAATTAAAAAATGAACACAGAACACAGACAATAGACATTCTCAAAAGAGGTATATAAATAGCAATAAAAAGATACTCAACATCATTAGCTGTTAAGAAAAGGTAAACTAAAACAACAAGGAGTTGTAACTTAAAATGCACTAGGACATAATAAAATAGTAATAAAAAATGCACTAGAACATAATAAAAATGCACTAGGTATAATAAAAAAGAGAAAAGAAAAATATATGGAGGAAATGGAATTCTCATACATTGCTGTTGGAGATGTAAAATAATACAGTTAGCTTGGAAAATAGTTTGGCAGTTCCTCAAACAACCATTTGGGCAAAAAATTTGGGGACAAAACCCCAGAATTATCATACAATCTAGCAATTCCACTCCTAGGTATTTACCCCAAAGAAATGAAAACAAATGTTACACAGAAATTTGTGTACAAATGTTCATGAAAATCTCATTCATAAAGGTATAAAGTAAATACACCAAATATTCTTAAATTTGACTAATAAAAAGGGTGCTTTACCCATGCAACCATTTAATATTTAGGGGATGAAATAATATTTAGGGGTGCTTTACCCATGCAACCATTTAATAAAAAGGGATGAAATAATGATGAATGTTATAATATTAGATGCACCTTGAAAACATTATGTTAAGTGAAAAAAGCCATTCACAAAAGACCACATATTGTATGATTCTATTTATACTAAGTGTCTAGATTAGGCAAACCCATAGAAAATATAAGTAGATTATTGGAAGTAAGCAAGGAGAGTGATCACTAAAGGTCAGATGGTTTCTTTTAAGGGTAAAAATAATAATGGTATAAAATTGATTGTGGTAATGGCACAACTCTTTGAATACATTAAAAACCATTATAATGTTTACACTGTAGCATTCAATAAAAATTATGCAAACAATTATTTGTTATAGTAATACAACAGCAAGAGGGTATTGTACTGTATAGCATTTAGCAAATTCTTCAATTAAGATGTTTATTTGTACATATATATATATAAAACACATATACATACATTGTTTTCAATTAGGGTGAGTTTCATCATAGCAATAACTATCTTGCTCACCTTTGGATCTGTACCTGCACCTAGTCAAGTGTCTAATACAGCACAGAGTATAACTTCAAAGCTTATAAAATTATCAAGAGAAATAAATTTCACAATGAAATAATGCCCAAACATATCCTTGCCTAATATTAAGTCTTAAAAAAATAAAATAATAGGTAACTTAAAATTTCCTAAGTTGAAAATAATATCAAGGTACATTTTTAAGGTCCATTTTGGGGGCAAAACTTAAAAACAAAAGAGACTTTCCATAATCCTGTTTGTTACAGCGTCCTTCTTTGTTAATAATTTTAAGCACCAGGAGAAATTTAGTTTCCTGGCATTTAGGAAACTTTCTAATATTTCTTTTGTGTATTTTTTTGAAAATGCATATTTCCCTATTTCTCTTTTTGGCCTAATCTTAATCAATCAATAACATTAGTAACATTAACAATAACAATAACATTAAACAAAAGAGTTTTTAAGTTTAAAGAACTGAGAATTAGATTTTGATTATGTTGTATTTATGCTGCATAAAATCTGAAAATCTAACTCTTTTTGTTCAATTACATTTATTCTATTTTCTTTATATTGTAATATGGTATGGGGAATAACACAAGTATTACCATATTAACTTTAATTATATATTCCTTGAACTATCATGGTTTTATAAGATTCTTTTTCCCCATTGGTCATTTGAGAACATGTATTTGAAAAAAATTAAATTTCATCTCAAAGTTTTTTCAGATAATTGGGTTTTTCTTTAATACAGTATGATTTCAGTAAATTTTTGTGAATTCCATAATTCATTTTAATACTTATCTGATAATTTTTATTTTATTTTGTTAGAATAGTTTTTTTCCTTACAACTAGCAGATGAAAGAAAAAAACTTATTCAGATTAAAAAAATATATATTTAACTTTATCTATCTATACAATTACCAAACAGATGGCAAAGTAAAAGTAAATTGTTTACATATCATTAAAACGCTTTTATCTTTTTGGATCTTAGCAATGACATATAGCTTTTAGACACATAAAGTAAATATTATTACAATACATTTGACTGAAAGTAAATTAATGGCATCAAGATTATATATAATATAAATCTTTCACATTGAGATTATTTAAATTTATACCTACTAATTATTAGTTATTAATTCATCAACTATTAGTTCTATCACATATCCCTTAACTGATCCAAAAATGTTTGTTGAAGAGGGGCAGAGCAAGAGGGCTGACTAGAAACCTCTAGTGACTGTTCCTCTACATGAACACCAAATTCAACAACTGTCAATGCAAGAAAGTACCCTCAGAAGAACCAAAAATCAGGTGAGCTATCACAATTCCTAATTTTAACATTATATCAAAGAAAGAAGCACTGACGAGGTGGAAAAGACAGTCTTGCATTGGCTTTGCCACCCCTCCTATGCCAGCGTTGCTGAATGGAAAGAGAATCTGTGTGCCTGGGAGAGACTGATGTGATTCTGGGACTTTTCATTGGAACTCAGGGCCACCCTGACACAGAGAGACACAGCACAGGCTAGAATTCTGCTGGCACTCACAGAGGGAGCATTTAGACCCACCTGGCCAGAGGAAAGTCCTCTGCCCTGAAACCCAAGTTCTGGCTAGCTCCACTACCTGCTGACAAAAAGCAGCTGGGCCTGGAATAAATTTGTATGGCAGTTATGCCACAAAGCCTGCAGTCCTTGAGCAATTCCTGCATCTGTGCTGGCTCAGAGCCAGTGGACTTGGAGTACACGTGACCCAGTGAGGCACCGGTAGTGGTGGCTAAGCCAGTGCCTGTGTCGTCCCTCCCCCAATTCCAGGCAGTGCAGCTCAGGGAGAGTCTTATTGCGCTTGGGGAAAGGAAAAGGATGAATTCAGAGGACTTTGTTTTGCAACTTGAGTACAAGTTTAGCCATAGTCAAATAAAGTACCAAGCAGATTCCTGAATTCACTGATTCAAGGCCTTAGCTCCTGGATGGCATTTCTAGACCCACCCTAGACCAGAAGGAAACATGCTGCTCTGAAGGGAAGGGCCCAGTCCTGGCAAGACTCACCAACTGCTGATTAAACAGCCCTTGGGCTTTGAGTAGACATCAGAGGGAGCCAGACAACAGTCACCATGGCTTTGGGTGAGACTGGACTGGCCTCAGGTGTGACCTGACAGAGTCCTAGGTGCAGTGCCCATGAAGGAGTGCCCACATTACACCTCCTCAACTTCTGCAACCTAGAGTGAGGGAAGAGAGTGGGAGACTTTGCCTGATAATCCAGGGAAATCTCATATATCATACTCAAGTCCACCGAAGTGGTACCACTAGGAGTCTGTAAGATTCACAGCATTACTGGGCTTAGGACACTTCCCTCCTGCCCCCATCCAGTACAGAAACAGATGTAATGACAAAAGACTTAGACCACAGCACTCAATTTCCTTCAAATATCTGGAAAGCCTTATCAAGAAGGAGAGGATCAAACAAGCACAGACTTTAAAGGTTAAAATAAATACCTACCAGACATAGATGGACATCTATAGCATCAATAACATCCAAGAAAACAGGACATCACCAAACAAACTGAATAAGGTACCAGTGTCCATTCCCAGGGTGATGGAGATATGTGACCTTTCAGACAAATTATTCAAAACAGCTGTCCTGAAGAAGCTCAATGAACTTCGACACAACACAGGGAAAATTCAGAAGCCTGTCAGATAAATTTAACAAAGAGATTGAAATAATAAAAAAAATCAAGCAGAAATTCTGGAGCTGAAAAATTCAATTGACAAAGTGAGAAATGCATCAGTCATTCAACAGCAGAATTTGTCCAAGCAGAAGAAAGAGTTAATGAGTTTAATGACATGGTATTTGAAAATACGCAGAAGAGAAAAAAAGAAAAAAGAGTAAAAAAGAATGAAGCATGCCTACAAGATCTAGAATATAGCCTCGGAAAAGAAAATCTAAGTTATTGGCTTTAAAGAGGAGGTAGAGAAAAAGATGGGGTAGAAAGTTTGTTTAAGGAAATAATAACAGAGAACTTTCCAAACCTAGAGAAATATATTAATATTGAGGCACAAGCAGGTCACAGAACACCAAGCAGATTTAACAAAGCTACCTCAAAGTATTTAATAATTAAGCTCTGAAAGGTCACAGATAAAGAAAAGTTCCTAAGGGAAGCAAGAAAAAAGAAAAAAATAACATATAAAGGAACTTCAATACATCTGGCAGCAGACTTCTCAGTGAAAACCTTATAGGCAAAGAGAGACAAATTGAAGTGCTGAAGAGAATAAAAAACAACAAAAAAATTAACCCTAGAATATTATATCCTGCAAAAATATTCTTCAAACATTAAAGAGAAATAAAGACTTTCTCAGACAAACAAAATCTGACGTATTTTGTCAACACCAAGGCTGTCCTATAAGAAAGGCTAAAAGGAGTTCTACAAAAGGAAAGAAAAGCAGATTAATGAACAATAAGAAATCATCAGAAGCTACAGCTTACTCATAACAGTAAGTACAAAAAAAGATAGAGTACTACATTGCTATAATTGCACTGTGTAAACCACTTATATCTTTAGTAGGAAGACTAAAAGACAAACATATAAAAAATCACTGCAGCAACTTTTTGAGAGAGAGAGATACTATAAAAAGATGGAAATAACAAAAAGTTAAAAAGCAGAGATGATGGAGTTAAAGTGTAGAATATCTATGAGCTGTCTTTTGGCTTGTTTGTTTGCTTGTTTGAATGCAGAGTTGTCATATGTTTAAAATAATTGGTTATAAAATGGTTTTTTGCAAGCCTATGGTAACCTTGAATCAAAAATCCTACTGAAAAACTAAAAAGCAAGGAATTAAAATACACTACTGGAGAAAATCACTTTTAACAATGGAAGACAGGATGAAAGGAAGAAAGAAAGAGAGGACCACAAAACAACCAGAAATCATATAACAACATGGTATATGTGGTAGGTATAGGTATAGGTAGGTAGTAATTCCTTACTTATCAGCAATAACATTAAATGTGAATGTACTAAACTCTTCAGTCAAAATACAAAGAATACCTGAATGAATATAATACAGGACCCAACTAATTTTTCTACAAGAAACGCACTTCATCTATAAAGACACATGTAGACTGGAAATAAAGAGATAGAAAAAGATATTCCATTCAACAAAAACCAAAAAAACAGCAAGAGTAGATATACTTATATCAGATAAAATAGATTTCAAGACAAAAACTGCATAAAGAGACAAAGAACATCATTATCTAATGATAAAAGGGTCAATTCAGCAAGAGGATGTAAGAATTCTAAATATATATGCACCCAACACTGGAGCACCCAGATGTATAAAGCAACTATTGTCAGAGCTAAAAAGAAAGATAAACCACAAACAATAAACATTGGAGACCTCAAAACTCTACTTTAAGCACTGGACACATTATCCAGACAGAAAATCCACAATGAAACATGGCACTTAATCTGTGCCATTGACTAAATGGACCTTGTAGATATTTACAGAATGTTTCATCATTTCATCTAACAGCCGCAGAATTCATATTCTTCTCCTCAGTTCATGGATCATTCTCAGAGATAGATCATATGTTAGGCCACAAAACAAGTCTTAAAAAATTCAAAAAAATTGAAATTATAACAAGTATTTTATCTGACCAAAATGGAAAAAAACTAGAAATCAACAATAATGGGGAACTGTACATACACATGGAAATTAAATAATATGCTCCTGAATAACCAGTGGGTCAATGAAAGGATTAAGACAGAAATTAAAAAAAAATTCTTGAACTGAATGAAAATGAAAACACAGCATATCAAAACCTAAGGAATACAGAAAAAGTTGTAGTAAGAAGAAAGATTACAGCAATAAATGCTTACATCAAAAAAGTAGAAAAGCTTCAAATAAACAACAACCTAATGATACATCTCATAGAATTAGAAAAACAAGAGTACCAAACCCAAAATTAGCATAAGAAAAGAAATAATAAAGATTAGAGCATAAATAAATAAAATTGAAACAAAAAAATATAAAAGATCAACAAAATGAGAAGCTGGTGTTTTGAAAAGATAAACAAAATTGACAAACCTTTAACCAGACTAAGAAATAAAGGGACATGTCTTAAATAAACAAAACCAGAGATGAAAGGAGGCATTACAACTCATACTGCAGAAATCCAAAGAATCATTATAGACTATTATGAGCCACTGTGGGCCAAGAAGTTGGAATATCAAGACAATGGTTAAGTTCCTAGATATATACAACCTACTAAGATCAAGCCAGAAAGAAATCCAAAACCTAAATGAACCAATAACCAGTAATAAGATAGAATCAGTAATAAAAAGTCTTCCATCAAAGAAAAGCCCAGTACCCAATGGCTTCACTGCTGAATTCTAACAGGCATTCAAATAACTAATATCCATTCTACATAAACTCTCCCAAAAACTGAGGAGAAGGAAGTACTACCATACTCATTCTACGAGGCCTGTAGCACCCTAATATCAAAAGCAGACAAAGATAAAATAAAATAGGGAAACCATAGGCCAATATATTTGATGAACCTAGATGCAAAAATTCTCAAAAAATGCTAGCAAACCAAATTCAAAAATCAATTAAGATCATTCATCATGATCTAGTAGGATGTAAGGATGTTTCAACATATGCAAATCAAACAATATGTTACATTACATCAACAGAAGGAAACATATGATTCTTTCAAATAATTCTGGAAAAGAATTTTATAAAATTCAATATTCCTTCATCAGAAAAACTCTAAAACAAAAAACCTGGGTATAGAAGAAACTTACCTCAACAGAACAAAAGCCATATACCTGCAACTATTAATAGTATCATAATAAAAAATTGAAAGAATTAAAAAATTCTTTCAAAAAATTGAAAAATATTTTATTTTTCAGATCTGGAAAAATACAAGGATGCCCACTTTCACCATTGTTATTCAACACAGAACTGGAAGTTCTAGCTAGGGCAATCAGACAAGAGAGAGATATAAAGGGTACCAAAATCGGAAAGGAAAAAGTCAAATTATCCTTGTTCCCGGATGATATGATCTTAAATCTACAGAAGCCTAACGCTTCCACACACACACATACACACACACACACACAAACCTATTAATATTAGAACTAATAAACAAATGCAATAAAGTTACAAGATACAAAAAGAACATATGAAAATCAGTAGCATTTCTATATGCTGACAGTAAACAATCTGAAAAGAAACCAAGAAAGTAATTCCATTTACAGTCACTACAAATGAAATAAATTACTTATTAGTAAAATAACCAAAGGAATAAAAGATCTCTATAATGAAAACTATAAACATTGATGAAAGAAATTGAAGAGGACACAAAAAAATGGAAAGATATTCCATGCTGATGGATTGGAAGAATCAATATTGTTAAAATGTCCATATTAGACAAAGTAATATGGAGATTCAATGCACTTTCCATCAAAATACCAATGACATTCTTCACAAAAATAGAAAAAATAATCCTAAAATTTACATGAAACCCCAAAAGACCCAGAAGAGCCAAAGCCATACTGAGCAAAAAGAACAAAACTGGAGGAATCATATTATCGGGCATCAAATTATACTACAGATCTGTAGTAACCACTACATCATAGTACTGGCAGAAAAACAAACACATAGACCAATGGAACATAATTAAGACCCCAGAAATAAATCCACACTTCTATAGTGAATTTATTTTTGACGATGTTGCTAGGAACATACAGTGGGAAAAGGAGAGTCTCTTCAATAAATGGTGTTGGGAAAACTGGATATTAATATGCAGACAAATAAAACTAGACCCTAATCTGTCATCATACATAAAAAGTGGGCCAAAGAGTTAAATCTGAGACCTGAAACTGTGAAACTACTAAAAGAAAAAATTGAGGAAACATTTTAGGACATTGGTCTGGGCAAGGACTTCTTGAGTCATACCCCCAAAGCACAGGAAACCACAGCAAAACTGAACAAATGGGATCACATCAAGGTAAAAAGCTTCTGCACGACAAAGGAAATAATCAACAAATTGGAGAGACAACCCATGGAATGGAAGAAAATATTTATAAAATATCCATCTGACAAGGGATTAAAAATGAGAATATATAAGAAGCTTCAACAACTCAGTAAGAAAAAAATCAAATAATATGATTAAATAATGGACAAAGAATCTGAATAGACATTTCTCTGAAAAAGATATACAAATGACCAACAAGTATATGAAAAAAATATTCAACATCATTAATGCAACTCAAAACTGCAATGAGATACCATCCCTCCCCAGTTAAAATGGCTTTTATCGAAAAAACAGGTAATAATGAATGCCAGAGAGGATGTAGAGAAACAGGAACCCTTGTACACTGTTGGTGACAATGTGAATTAGTGCAACCACTACAAAGAACAGTATGGAGGTTCTTCAAAAAACTAAAATAATACTACCAAAGGACCCAGCAATCTCACTGTTGGGTACACATCCAAAGGGGGGGGAAATCAGTATATCAGAAATATATCTACACTCCCATGTGTATTGCAACACTATTCACAATAGCCAAAATTTGGAATCAACCTAAGTTTCCATCAATGGAGGAATGGATAAAGAAATTGTGGTACGTATACACAATGAAATATTAGATAGCCACAAGAAAGAATGAAATCCTGTCATTTCTAACAACAGGGATAGAATCAGAGAACATTGTGTTAAGTGAAATAAGCCAAACACAGAAAGACGAATCTCACATGTTCTCACTCATATGTGGGAGCTAAATATTAAAAAACATTGATCTCATGGAGACAGAGAGGAGAATGATGATTCCCAAAGGCTAGGTAGGGTAGAATGGAAGGGAGGATAAAGTGTGGATGGTTAATGAGTATAAAAATATAGTTAGATAGAATGTAGAATATTTCATATCACAACAAAATATCTATAATGAACAATAAGTTAAGGTGTACTTTAAAATACTTAAAGAGTGGAATTGGAATGTTCCTAACATAAAGAAATGATAAATGCTCAAGGTGATGGAAACCCCAATTACCTTTATTTAATTAACTCATATTGTATGCCTGTATCAAAATATCACATGTACCCTATATATATATATATATATATAAAACTATAATATGTATAACCCATAATAATTAAAAATTAAAAATTGTTGGGTCTTTATGATTAAAATAAAATTTTAAAATAAAATCACAATCTTAGCTCTAAAGATTTTCACATTTAGTCTGTATAATATCATTAAAAGAAAATTTCAATAAAATATTATAAATGCTACATTAGGTTTGGGTGGTATTGGCCCAATGATATGGCTTCCTAAAATTATGTATTTATAATAATAATAATTTGCATAATTCATGATCTGAGAGTGGTTGAGAAATACAGAAATGTCATTAATTTATTGAAGTTCTCAAAAGCAATTTAGAACATCTGTTGATACATAATTATAAAGAACATGCATCTCCAGGGGTGTATCAACCTGAGTGTACATCAACTTGAATCACAAATGAAAAGTAATATATCCAACTTTCTATGATAAAATTATAAACAGAATTATTAATAGCAGAGTGAGGGAAAGCAGAACGTTTAGGTGAATGTCTGGCTGGATTTTCACATTATCTTATGAGAAGAAAAACAAAGCATAGGCGTAGGATAAGCAAAGCTATGCATGTTTAAACTACATTGTGTTTGTGTTTAAGAGATGAGTTATGTGGTTCTCTGTACTTTAATTAAATGAGATGTTAATACAATCATGTGCAAAGAAGAGATAGACTTTATTTAGACACATACAATATAAGAAGAGAAGATTTAAAGGAAAATGGAAGAAAATAAACTACTAAAAGATTAGGATCTGAGAAAAGATGCCTCTTGGAAGATGAAATTTTCTACCTTCTTTATGCCCTAGAGAAATTTGCAGATTCTTGTACTATGGTACCTCATTTCATTGTTGTAATTATTTGTGTACTCTGGTCTTCTCAGCTGCACTGAAGAATCCTCCAGGGCAGAAACCATATTTTTTTGTCTATATATCCACAGTTTCTGGTATAGTAGCTGACACAGTTGGTTCTCAGTAAATCTTGGCTGAGCTAATAGATTGCCTTAATACAGAAGAGATGGCAGACTGAATCTGTGTTTTATCTCTTGTAGCAAAGGCTTTTGGTTCCCCTCCCAGATAACTTTAGCAGCCTGCCACTTTCCCCACCCATAAACTGCTGTGTTTGTGGGCTAATGGTTTATACCTTCACCCTCGCTGGAGACTTGCCCGTAGTTTAAAGGAGGCTCACATGATGTTGTTATATACTCACCCTGTATAGCATTTTCATCATTTGAAAAAATTGAGGTAACAATGATTAATTTGAAGTGGTGCCAGAATAATTAAAAGTATAAGATTCACACACATGCCCAATTTAATTGTGCACAGCTAAGTTTGTACAAGCATGCACACCACCCCAACAATAAGAGGTACATATTATTTCCAGGGAAAGAAATATTTCTAAATTCATGTTGCCTTATTAAATATTCATGTCTTTAGTAAAAAAAATGCTGTAATATTTTTCTATAATTTATTCTCTACTAAAACAAATGTTCAATTTTTGAAACTATAGAAATTATATTGACTTCCAAATCAGCTTTATTAGAGAACCAATATATCATTTCCTACACAGAGTTTATGAGACTAATTAATATCAAAAGTTTGAAAAAGTGACAGGACAAGCTGCAGTTTCTTTACTGCTCTCCATTCAGAGCAATTAATGCATTCAAATAGATTGGAAACACCTTTCTATTATCAGTAGAAATATTTCACAATGTCACCTGGCTACCATAATAGTTCAAGAAGCCAAGATTATTTGAATATCAACCTGGATTGTGGAGAGTTCAATTAATTATTATATTGGCTGGCTGTCAGTATGCAACTTGTATTTCAAGTGTCCAAATAGAAAAACAAACAAACAAAAATCTATAAGCAAGATAACTTTAGAATGCTGTAATAGTATTGCTAACTTCCAGGTCAGTCAGGGACAATTTCAGGGGAAAAAAGAGGTAAGTACAGAGGTAAGTAGAGAAGCTTTCTTTTCTTTTCTTTTTTCTCTTTTCTTTCTGTTTCTTTTTTATCCTTTTTCTTTCCCTCTCTCCCTCCCTCTCTTCCTCCCTTCCTTCCTTCTTTCTTTTCTTCCTCTCTCTCTCTCTCTCTCTTTCATTCTTTGTCCCATAATAGAACTTCCTCTTTCTTTCTTAAGAAATAGAAAACTATTATTGGGGATACCAAGGATATTGCAGGATTTGTCACTTTGGGTCTTCAAAATCCACTTCAGAGATGCAACCATTTATTTTATTTTATTTTATTTCATTTTTGGTAAGTGATTCTGTTTAGCAAAGAGGAAGTATGGTCTCTGAAAATGGAACAGGTTGAAAATTTCAGACTCACTGAAGCAGTCAAATTGGATTAACCACTAGATTAAGGAATGCATTTTTACATAAAGAATAATATTAAAAGTCAGAATTAATGTTGATGTAGCTGCACAAAAGCCATTGAAAGTTAATATTGAGCATATTACTAGAAAATAAATGTACATAGTTTTCAATTATAAAATCAATCATCTTTCCATGACATTATTTGAAAAATGTAATATTATAAAAATTAAGTTTAAGAAAAAAATAACTAGTTCTTGAGGTAGAATAATGCTAGAACATCTAGAAGGCACTTATAGAAAAAAGTTAGAGATACACATAGATAAAGAGAAGCATTCAGCTGTACCTGTTAGTCTATCATTTCTCTTTCCCAGTAATTAAATTTTGTGAACACACTACAGTATTTTAAAGTAAGTGTTTTTTCATACATAGCACTGTTCTGAGAGCAATAAAAATATTACGAGAGAAGCGAAATATGTATAAATATTACCTTTATTTTTAGAAAATAATCAAATTTCCCTGGTAAATGCAGAGGCTTAGATTTTAAAAAATGTAGAGCAATTTATTGTGACAGAGGACATGAAGAACTTGCTATAAACCAAATAGGACAGGTTTCACTGCTTAAGTTCTGGTAGTACAAATTCATTTAATGTCAGCAGAGCCAATTCTAACAAAGTTGACACTAGAATGAGTCAGAAATTAATCCCATTATGTAGTCACCATGGAAATTCAAAGCCTTGGTGATATCTAGAAAAGTTCTTGTCTCCCAGATGTAATACTGTCTCAATTTTAAGTGAGAACTATCAAACAAAATATGTCTGTGAAGCTTCTGTAAAATTTGGTTAGGTATATTTTCTGTTCACTCATTTTTTATTTAAAAATAGAAATTTTATTATAAATGTTTTAAAATATGATTACTTTTAAGAAAAAACTAAAGTTCATGAGCAGTCAATAAAAGACACGCACAAGTTTATTCTCTTGATGAAAAATAAATGTATGTTATGACTAAAAGTAACACAAAATCATGTTAAGTAATTTTGTTAGGAGAATGTATTTTCTATCACCAAATGTTTTCTATCAAAATGATAAAAAATATTTCACTTATTAGTTTTCTGTAAGTACACACCTAATTTATAATTAAGCTTATAATAAAATATTTATGTGGTATGCTTACAAAATAGACAACCTGGATTATCTCTATCTGTTTCTTGTGTTGAGTCAGAGAATTCAGAATAAATATTATTATGGTCAGAAACCATAAGAGGAAATAATGTAATCTAAGAAAATTTAGTCTAGTTGTACAGCACGTGAATATGTATCTAAATGTATATGAACATACGTGTGTGAGGGTTTTGAAACGACTGTGGATAATGTGAAACTTCCATCATCAAGAGGTAGGGTTACCTAGATTTTTTGCTATTAGGTTGTAGGAGTTCCTTGTATATTTTGAATATTAATCCCTATGATACTGCTTTATGTAATTTATCATTGTAATATATTTTGAAATCAAGAAGTGTAATGCTTCCAGGTTTGTTCTTTCTCAATAATTCAAAGAAATCTTTGTTCTTTCTCAATATTTCTTTGAATTCTTGAGAAAAAATTCAAGCAAAGGACTTGAATAGACATTTCTCCGAAGATGATATACAAATGGTCTAAGAAAAGATATTCAACATCACTAATCATCAGGGAAATGTGAATTAAGATCACATGAGATATCAGTTCCTACCTGTTAGGACAGCTTTTATATATAAAAAACAAGAAAGAAAAGAAAAAAAAAGATAACAAGTGTTGACGACAATGTGAATAAACTGGAACCTTTGTACATTATTGATGGCAATGTAAAATGGTGCAGCCACTATGGAAAACAGTATGGAGCTTCCTCAAAGTATTCAAATAGAACTACCATATGACCCAAAACTCCCACTTCTGAGGATATATTCAAATGAATCAAAATCAAGATCTCAGAAAGCTATCTACACTCCCATGTTCACTGCAGCATTATTCATAACAGCCAAGATATAGGAAAAAACCTAAATGTCCATCATTGGATGAATGGATAAAGAAAATGTGGCACATACATACAGTAGAATATCATTCAGTATTTAAAAAATAAAAATCTGCTATATACAACAACATAGATAAACCTGGAAGGTATTATGCTAAGTAAAATCAGCCAATCATAGAAGGACAAACACTGCATGATTCCACTTAAAAGAGATATCAAAAATAGTCCAATTCATAAAAGCAGACTAGAATGGTGGTTGCCAGGGGTTAGGTGGGGGTGGAAATAAGGAGTTGCTTGCTATTCAGCAGGCATAAAATTTCAATTCTACAAGTAAATAAGTTATAAATATCTGTTGTGATACATTTTGCCAATAATTAACAATGCTGTATCGTACAATTAAATATTTGTTAAGAGGGTATGTCTTATGTTAAGTGTTCTTACCACAATTAAAATTAGACAGGCTTGTGACTGCTTCAATTAATAGAGAATGGTACAAGTGACATTATGTAACTTCTGAAACTAGGTCCTAAAAGGCTGTGTCGTTTTAACTTAAATCTTTGAAACACTGGCTTTGGGGAGTTTACTCAGTATGTTTCATCTTGAAATCAACCCACCATGATTGGGTAAGCTCAAGCCAAACAAAGACATGGAGGGCTGGGTCTTTGGTTGAGAGATTCAGGTAAGCCCTTAGAATCATCCTGGTCTAGGTACCAGATATGAAAGTGAAAGAAGCTCCAGGTGATTCTAGCCTCCTGTCTCTCTAGTCATGCTCAGTTATGATGGAGCAGAGACAAGCCATCTCTGCTGTGCCCTGTCAAATTGCCACTCACTGTTCTTGAGCATAGTAAACAGATTGTTGTTTTATGGCATTAAATTTGGGGTGATTTGCATGTAACAATATCTATTAACCTAATCCTATATAATAAGAAAGTTATAAACCCACTGTAATTTCTCTAAATCGTTTGAAGATTTTTCTTGAAAGTAGAAATAAATTTCCATTGATTTACATATAATTCTAACCCAGGGCACACTTTGAAAAGAAGAAACATATATAGAGTAGTTAGTAACATGTAGTTTGAAGTCTGTGATCTAGAAGCAGAAAAAGAAAGACATAATCTGGCAGCCCCAAAAGGGGAAACAAATCGATGTATTAGAAATTGTACATTAAAATAGACATCTATAAAATGTCTTATAATTAATGAAAAATATCTTTCATTTAAATATGATCAACTTGGAAATACTAAATTGTTACAAATTCCAATATTGGCTACATTTCTGTCTTTCCATAGAAACAATAATAAGTAACTCTTTGAGGTATAGACTACTAAAGTGTTTGTGTGTGTGTGTGCACACTCGAGACAAATATTTTACTACTGAAGAAAAATGATAAGAAAGTAGAAAATATAAAAATATCCATTGCAATTCATTTTATAAAAGAATTGAAGGAGCTACTTGATACATAATACATGTGGACTTGAAAAGTTTAATTAGTAGGAATGATTGTGACCTCCCTAGGGATGTGACATTTAATTTGAGACCTGAAACACAGAATGGAAACAACTTTACAAAGTGTCTGGAAAAGACAGTTTCACGTGGTGGCATCATGAAGCACTAAAGCTCTTCCACAAGAGAAAACTTGTTCTGTGTCTTAATGGAAGGAGAATTGAATAGCAGGTTAGTGAACATTAGTGAGATAATGCACACCACCTATTTTGTACAGTAATTGTCCTATCTCAAAAGCACTGTGTATTCCTATTTTTATGAAAGATGCACACTCGAAGGCTGCCAGGCAGTGTTTATCATGTCATTAATATTTATAGGAAATCTATTCTTGCCATTTTGGATATTGACTGGGAATTGTTTGTTTTGGCTGATTTCACAATGTGAATAAAATACACAGAAAGCATTGAAAAAAAGTGACATGGTTAATATACAGTCCAATTTATTTAATAGAAAACAAGTATCTTCTGAGGGCAAAAAGACAGGAAGCTATATAGTAACAGATTTGTAGAGACCATGATAGCAGCTTCCTAGGGTACTTTTTAATCAACACTAATTGGAAAGGAAATTTACTGCTGAGAAAAGGGCATCTTTTACTTGACAAAAAGTAATCAACGCTAGGTATTATTTTCTATTCACTGGAAAGTAGTAAATGTTCTAAACTTTCACTTAAACTTTTTCTTTAAAAAACTCGTCAGCTCCTAAATGTGTTTGAACAACTTGATCAAAGATAAGAAACGGTAAAAATGTAATCAGCAATTTTCAGAATGATCATAATGGATTATACTTATTCATTTTCAGAAAAGATAACATTCAAACATATTTAAATCCTTAAACAATGTTAGTAGTTCTTTAAAAATTGTTTTCATTACAAAATATATTAGAATACCAAACTAACTCAAGGAAATATTTTGAGATCAAAATGTCATGTGTGTGTGTGAATGTGTTTTGTATATATTCTCATTGTTAACATTCTTACTGTTATTAATAATGTCTTGAATAATGACAAAAACCAGAATATCTCCTATTTTTATGTTACTTAAAATTAAAGTTATATGCAACTATTATTTACGTATTAACTAGTACTTCATTGCCCTGTAATGAAGTCATCACTACATCAAATTAACTCCTTCTCCTGGGCCTTCAGTCTATCTTCATGTTTTTTGCCATAGTCAACATGTATTTCCTCAAATTTCATGTCTTGATGGCTAGATTTTGTGTTCTTGCTACCTGCAGACTTTTCTTTACTAATTGTTGATGTCAAATTAAGCTTCGTAAAATTACACAGGACACTCTCTTGTTGGGTAAACCATAAGAACACTGTTGTTATTGAATCATGTCTTGCCTTAAAATCCTGACAGCAACCTTATGATACATCCTAAAAAACCTTCTGCTATTTTTCCACATAAATTTTACTTAAAGTAGAAAGTGTCTTACTATTCTCTCTTCATTGCCAACATATGTTCCATAGAAATAAAGAGAAGTAAATTCCCATATCTCTTTTTAGAGGAAGGCTGCCATCCTTAATACTCTCCTGCACTCCTGGAAAATGTGTCCTAATATATAAAATTAACTTTCCATTTGCATATGAGTTTGACTTTTCTCCTTAGTCAACTTCTAATATTCAACTGAATGTAAAACGGGTAATATGCTAAAAGACAAATAAGTGAGTAAATACTCCACTCATAAGTTTGATTTCTCTTCTGCAGTGTGTATAATATTCCTGAAAAATTAGCGAAGCAACTCAAAGAAAAATCATCTATTAGGAAAATAAAAAGGTTGAAGTACTTCAAAGATATTATCAGGTATCATTATTGATTATTCACTTTCTACTTGTTACCCTATTTGTTAATCTTTATCTCTTTAGCTCAGAAATACTGTCTCAGTTTCACCAAGCCATTGGATTCTTTCAAGGATTTTCAGATGTTGATATCTCTGTAGAGTGTTTAGTTATATCATCCTGTTTAATTTTGATGAAAGTTATTGTTTTGGATGACTCATCACTCAAGCTTCAAGCCTATAAAATACCAATTCCTGAGTGCTATATTATAGAATTTATACTTCTTACCATCCACATTAACCTAGCTGGATAACTCTTTATCTATTCTTCTTATTAAGCAAAGTTAAGGTATTAATTTTCTGGGGTTGATGATATGGGCAAAATTGTTATAAAGTAAGATAGAATTAATTCAGGAAATATCCATTTATTTGCTCAAAATATTTATTGCATACTCTCTAGGTATCTAGCATTATTTTCAGTGCTCAGGATACAGTTATTAAAAAATAATCAGTCTTTATCCTCCTGGATCTTTATTCTAGAGCATAAAGACAAACAAAAACAAGAAAAACAAGAATAATATTGACTATATATATATATTAGTGACAAGGCATAAAGAAAGTGTGAAGGAGGGATATTACAAGTTAGGGTGCATGTGGAAATTTTTGATCGCATGCCTATAGAAGGCCTAACTGAGAATAGGAATTTTTAAGTAAAGATCTTTAAGACAAAAGTGTTTAATAAAATGTATGCCTGCTGTACTCAAAGAGCAGCAAGGAGGAGGGTGGAATGGTTGAAGTAGAAGAACAAAGGTGGAAATAATGAGATGAATTTGATGTAGTAACAGCGATTTGGGTCATGCAGGGTCTCATAAGTTCTCTGGTTTTCACTATGAGGCAGACACAAAGCCATGAGGGGTGTTTAAAGAAAAAGGAAAACATTATCCCATTTATAAGGTACATGTTAAAGTTCCGGCAACTGTGTCGAGAAGGATCAGGAAGTCTAAGGCAGAAGACTGGATAAACAACTACTGTGGTAATTCACACAAGAGATTCTAGTTTCTTAGAGCAGAACAAAGACAGTGAGCAACATAAAAATATCAAATTTCGGATATATTTGTAGGATATTAACATCTTGATTTACTGCATGCTAGATATATAAAACCAAACAAGAAAAAGAACAAAAGATAACAATAAGAATAACTGGAGTAATGCCATTGGCATTAGCTGAGTTGGAATGACCACAGGAGGAGCTGAATTGGGGACTGAGATATCAAGAACTCAATTTGAATAAGTCATGTATAGTAGCTATTGAAATAGGTAGATGACTGGGTAAAGCATTAAGCTCTGGGTAATTTGATATTTTGTAAATGCAGTAATGAGGAAAAAACAGAAAAAAACACACTAACAACTACTTTCCAAATGGAATGAGGAAAGTCAGGTGACTGTAGTATCCCGGAAGCAATGAGAAAAAAGGGTTGAAGAGGAAAAGAGTAACCCCCTGTGACAATCAGGTAGGGTAAAAATTGAGAAATAACTATCCAGCATAGTAACATGGAGATCATTGACAACTTTGGAAATAGCAATTTCAAGCACTGGTGAGCAATAGGTATTCTATTTTTGTTTTGTTTTTTTTTAATTAATTGAGATTTTTTACTTTACTCCAAGTAGCAGCAAACTCTCTTTATGTAGAACTTCCTAATCATTCAACATTTTCCTACTATTAACAAATAGTTAAATATCTAGTGATCTTTCCTACTTGGATGTGAACGACTTTACTCTGAGACACCTCTGATTTAATATCTTTACCTTTAAATTAAAATTTTTGGTGCTTCAATTATATCTCTTATTTTGAAATATAGATCAATATGAAGATCAATTCTTCGTATTGTCCATTATTTGATGAACTATAAAAATTAATATATCAATGAACTCAACAATTAATGATAGACACTGGTTTTTTTATTTCCCCCCAGCCATTGGAGGGAAACTCTTCTTGCTTTTCTGAACACAATTTTGTTTTATTCTGTATTTGCTGAAAAGATAAAACTTGGTTGCATAAAGTTATTATACTGTAAATGTAAATTCTTTAATATACTTAGAGCTAAACTGATCAGAAGCTAGTGATAAAACTTTAAATAAGAGCATATAATTAAGGTAATGCTGAAAATATGAACATGATATATTTGCATATTACCACACATGGGATTAAATACTACTGCTCAGTCACAATTAATAGACATATGATAGAGCAACAAAATGTAAATTTTTCCTCAACACGTAACTGAAAGAATTAAATCCTAGAAGCAGGATTTATTGATGATTCATGGAAATCAATTTCTTTAAAAGGCATTTTAAGGACATAAACAAGCATCGTAGTTACCCAAGGCAAAATTAAGCATAAAAACATATTGCCTCTAAGGCAGAACAAAATCACATCTTGCAGGGAACAATATCGCAGAGACGCAGCATGAGCCTTGAATTCTATTTCATGGAAGATACTGAAAAAAAGAAAGACACATTAATAATAAGCTTCTGTCCATGATCACAGAAATCTAAATTTCCTGGCTTGGACATGTGTGCTGGAGTAAGAAAACTACATTTGGTATATGTTTTTTGAAAGCTAGCTAACTGGTATCATATTTTCACTATTTGAATTACCTCTTACACGTTTATTTACTTTAAAAATAAATTGGTTATTATGATTGAATATTAGGACTATTTTTTAATCTTCCTTTGTTGAGTTGGCATAGAGAAAATTCTGTTGTTTTGCTCTTCATAAGTCAGTTAGAACAAAAACCTGTTTTTTAAAATGTTTTCATGGTAGTATTTAAGGTAGGGATGGTCTCATGGCACAGTATATAGTAACATATTTTTGTAATATCGAGTAATCCTTGTTATTCATTTTTCCTTGAGTGTATGCACCTATAATGTCTCTTCTCCCTCCTCTGTCTGCTTGCTGTAACTGTATTGCTTTAACTCAGTATAAAGGTTTGAGTTACTAGTTTCTCTTAAACCATGCAGAAATGACATCACATGGCTGACCTGGAGCATAATCTGGCCTATACCACAGCCACTGCAGTGCACTCCCCCGGAGTATTTATGTAGTCATCCAACAACACAATCAGCCCTGGGTTTTAAAAACCAGCCTACTTTCCAATACGGAACTTTTTTACTTTGCTGTACATTTTATTATTGTGTCACCTGGATTGCTTTACTATTTTTTTTTCTACTAGTTCCTTAAAAACACACGTTTTTGCTCTCAAATAATGAGAAAAGCAAAGGAATAGCAATATCCGGAAAAAACAGCTGAATACACATAATCATCATGAAACTTCACACTGTGATATATTATCTCTGATGCCATAGAGCTAATGTATTGTATTTAGTTTTAATATCGTGGAAACAGCATGGATTCAAATTTGTTCATTCGTCAGTTCCCACAGGAAACTATTTCATTTTCCATAATTTTCTCTTTCACAGTTACCAAGGATAATTCTCTATTTGTGTCTCAACTGCACCTTTTTGCTGTGATTTTTTTATAGGTGCCGGAAAGTTTCCATTGAAACCTTTCTGAAATTCTGGTTTCATTCATCATTTTATCTTTTCATGAAATTATTCTGTTTAAAACTTTTGAAATGTTATTTAGCTTTAAATTATTTTATTTATTTAAAGACAAGAAAATTTTGCAAATAAAATTTTATTTTAGGTTTCCCCTATGAAATTTAGCATTCAGGTTTTAACTTACCCTCTTCTATGCTGGGGTATTTGATCGATTGGATAAATAATTCCTCCTAATGTTCCTGAAAATTTCTATGCTTATTAGTAATTGCTGTTTTGGCACCAACCTTTGGGGAGAATCAATCCTCTATGGCTTCTTTGATATTGAGATTATTTAGAAAAATACATAGCTTGACCTTATCAGATATTTTGAATTTGTTCAAATGCTGTGGTCTTAGGTTCCAGTTCCATGTCTTTTCATTCATGAAGAAAACATACCAACTAAACTATAGAACAGTTTTAGTACAATATTAGCATTTTTTCTCATTTAAGGGTATGTTGCTAGATTTACAAATGAGTTTAACTAGTAGCTTTCCTTTTTAACTTTTTAAAGTGTTTTAGTTTAATTTGACTTATTAAACTAATTTAAACTTTTTAAAGTGTTTCTAGTCAGCCACTACTATTCTTAAGAGATGAAGATAACCTCTGATACCAACAAAATTTATTCTGAAAGAATAGCTTTGATCTTGGGACAATTAAATTCCAAAATTCATAATGGGTAAAATTCAAGCAGAAATTTTACCATGCAAAACTTGATATTTCACTATTGGACTAAACTTAAATTTTTACTTTAAACTACTAATGTATCAGGGCAAGTCTCAAAACCCTAGAAAGCCCAGTGAAAACATGCAAACAATTATTGTGGAAACAATACATGGGGACTTAATTCGTTGACAATCTCTTTAATGGTCTTTTTGACATTTTCCGTTTCATACACCTAACACCTTGTATAATGGGTACCACCAAATAGGCGCTCATAATATGTGTGGAGGCAATGGAAAAATTAATCAACCAAAGTCCAAATTTCTGTAATGTAAAAGCATTGGCTGCTGTAAGTTGAAAGATAGAAAGGAAATTTTGTGAGTGGAAAGAAAAAGTGGATATAACAATGATCTATCTCATTTTTTCAACAATAAAGCAATATAGCCCATTATTGGTGGAACAACAAATAAAAATATGAACATATTCCTTGATTTTACAAAAGTTATCTAAATAGCAAATAAAAAGACAATGCTAAGAATATTATGTTTAGAAAACTTTATTTCTTATATCAGGAAAATACACATAGAAAAATCTGAGAGGAAAAGAAATACAGATCTATTTATCTATCATCTCTCCCTATATATTATTTATTGACAATTTAACATACTTAGGGTTTAAACAATCTTGAGAAAATCTTATTCACCTAGTTATGTTTTACTTAACAGAGGATAGCTGTCATTTTAACAGAAAAAAAATTGACAGTCCTTTTGAAATAAAAAAAATGCATCTTAATATTTCATTGTACTAATACTACCTGCCATGCATCAAAAATTTTAATTTATATAGGCACATTTTTTTAAAACTTTGTAGTTAAATTCCTTTTGGCACTAAAGAATGAATTATAATATTTTGCATTTTATCACTAATAATTTCAAAGGTATTGCTATCATTAATTACTAGTATTAATGCTTTGAAATATTTTTTTAAAAAACTGTATGTGTGTGTGTGTATTCCAGGAAAATATTAATAAAGTAAAGTAGCTATTTTGAAAAGTTATATTAATTGTGAAATATTTAAGGAACATATTTTGATTCACTGAGTAATCTAGAAATAAGCTTGACTATGAAGAGAGTTTTTATCTTTTTTTATAACTGATACTTGCCCAGTACCTGGAATAATGTCTGATTCATTTAAGTAACTTCCTTCATAGTGAGTGAATACATTGATTAATTTACTAAACATCTTAATATCCTTTATTTGTGTAAAACTTGAAGCTTAATATTATCTCTTTGACACAGTTATATTAGGTAGGCAAAAGAAGTGTAAGCAAAATTATAATGTTTTGATTAATGATGTTAAATAATTATTTAGAATAAGCAAAAAATTAGATAAAATTACTATGTGACATTGCCTACAAATTTTTATTTATTTTTCTTGGCTTCTTTTTGCACACAAAATAACTGGTAAGCATACTTAATATTAAGAACTTTATTGGCTTGGACTTAAAACCTACTCCTCTCTTTCTTTATAGAATTCATTTTCTTACCACCATATTTGTTTCTCCTACATATTTTTTATGAGTTGTATTTATTGAATTATAAATACTAATGAAACTTTTATTCAATAGACTTATTCAATAGATTGTTCCACATAATGGGAATAAATTGAAACATAGTGATTTGTATAGTATTAAAATATTTTTTGTAAGTTAAGCCCAGGAGTTATGATGATGTGGAATTTAGTGTAAGTTTTGTCTATCCAAATATGCTAAATTCTGGACCATGTTTTAGTATTTTTACACATTTTGAAATAACTTTGCATGCTTAAAAGTAGCCAGATAATTTAAGTAGTTCATAACCTTAAATGTAAGATTAAAACCTATTACATTTCTAAAGGTAAACTTAGGAGAAAATTTCTGCAGCCTTCAAAGAGGAGCAAAGATTTCTTAGGACACAAAACTCAGACCATAAAAGGAAAAGAACACTGATAAATTGGAAATTGTTTTCATAAAGACATTGATAAGAAAACTCAAAGCCAGTGACAGACTGAGCAGAAAGATTTGCAAAACATATGTCTAAAAAGGGTTCATATTCAAAATATGTAGAGAACTTTTCTGCATAACTAGAAAAAATAGAAAATGGGCAAAACATTTTAACAGAAATTATACAAAAGAGGAAATATGCATGACCAAAAAGTACATGAAAAGATGCTTAATGCTACAAGCCATCAGGGAAACATAAGTTAAATTCATTATGAGATACCTCTACACAACTACTAGAATAGCTAAAATTAAAAAAAGAGAGGCAGAAGTTAAGATACTATTTGATGGCAATTATGTGGAACAACAGGAACTATCATATATTGACGGTGGGAAAAAATTGTTACAGCCATTTTGGAAAACAATTTAAAATTTTCTTATAAAATCCCATCTATGCTTACCATAAAACCAAACAATTCCATTATTAGATATATATAATAGAGAAATGAAAATATATCTTTACACAATGACTTATACAAAAAGGTTCACAGCAGATTTATTCATAATAGCTAAAAACTGATAACAACTTGAATATCCATCAACAGGGAAATGAACAAACCAATGTAGTATATCCATCCAGTGAAATATACTCAACAATAAAAAAAAATTAACTGTTATTCTATACAATTACATGGATGAATCTCAAAAACATGCTGAATGTAAGAAGACAAACACAAAAGAGTATATACTAAATTATTTCATTTATAAGAAATTCTAGGAAAGTCTAATCTATAGTGAAAGAAGATTGGCCCACCTATAGCTAGAAGTGGAGCGTTTGCTTGAAATGATATTCAAGGAAATTTTCCAGATTATAGAATGTTCTATATTTTAAAATAGTAGTGTTTACACAACTGCATAAATTCATTAAAACTTGTTGAAATGTACATTTAAAATGACTTCTCAGATTTGGCCATACATGGTATATTTTGACTTTGCTCTAGTCATATTAAAGAATATCTATACTTTATCTTCACAGTGTTTTAATAACATGTGAAGGATACAATATTTTGGAAAATTATAGATTCTTCTTACTTGCTACGAATAATTGTATGGGATAGCTACATGATTGTATATCTTTTACTTAAAAAAGGAAGATCTATGATTCTGTAGCCTCCATTTATATCAAAACGTATTTTCTTTTCATTTTTTAGGTTTTATTCTGCAGTCTTTTTAAAATTACTTTCTATTCAATCCTATTTCATTTAATATATGTAATTTATTCCCAATATTCATGTGATAGCTATCATTTTATTAGGATAATTATTGGTATCAGAATAAAAAAGAAAATGTTGTCTTAACCCACTTTGAGGCCATGGTTGGCAATGGTCAGTTCCCCTTTTTAAGCAGCTGAATGTGTCTAAGCCCCAACCACTTTATTTGGGGTGGGGGTGGTGATACAGCTTCCACACTCTTGGACCACTGTGCAACACCCTAATCATCCCTGGCCAGGTACAAGATAACTAGCAACAGCACTGAGCCCTGCAGGCTGAGAAATTATTCAAACTAGCCAATCCACAGGGAGCCTGTGAAACCTCACAACCCCACTGCATTTGCCACAAGGAAGCTGCCCCATAGCTAGTTTGCTGGTACCCTGTGTTTGGGTGCAGCCTCATATTTGACCCTGCTGACAGTTTTCTTTTATTTAGTCTGTAAGTAATAGAGATCTGCTTTTCATCTACTCTAGTCTCATTGTGTTCTGTCTGTCCTGTGTCAAAGAAACTTTTAAATATTATAAAACTTTTGAAATATATTTACAGATGAATCTAGGATTACCTAACATTTGAATTTAGCACAAGATGTTATTAAATGCTTTCATTTTATATGAATAGCCTACATGAAAAAAACAAAAATCATTAGGTATATATTTGTATTTTTAGTTCGTAGATTGTAAAATCCATTGTGCTTAGTAAGTTTACAACCCATATGGTAAGAAATGTGCTATTTTTCCGTATATTTTCATACATGGCCCTAAATCCCCACATACCTCATATTTTAAATACTGAGGCATTTTAGACTACAAATAAATTAATTATTACACAGGTTCTCATTTTAGGAGAAATAATGACAAACTGGAAGACCTTCAGAGATGAAGAAGGAATTAGGAAATGAAGGGTTGCAGAACCCAGCTCAAAAACTCCCACTTTTATGAGAAATTCCTTATTATTTGGTCCTCACATAATAGCTGCAATTTAGGATAACGCCTTTGAATGGATAAAAAGTAGACTCAAGATAAAGTTAACAAAATATAGAGTGCTATTTATGTTTTCTTGTGCAACCTTCACCCACATTTATTTTAACTAGATCATTTTTTATTTCAGTAATCTTTCAGGTCCACTCTATTTGGTCAAATGAAACTACAGTGAACTGGTTATTCTGGGACTTATAACTGAATTTGAAAATCTTTCCAGCCTTCCTCTCAAATTTTAGACTTTTCATGAGTCGTTATCATCTTTATGGTAGTTGAGGCAATACAAATATTTACTGAGCACTGTATATTTGTTGTTTATTTTGCCAAACACAATTCCACATGATCCTTCACTTAATCCTTACAACTCACAAAATGACTCATTTGTTACACTTCCAATAGTTAAGAAAACCTGGAGGAAAGAAATGATATAAAATCATAAGCCTTTTAAAAGGTAACTCGGTAATCAGTAGAATGTTGTTCTATTCTTAGGCCTAAGTCTAAATCAGATGTATGATCTTGAATAAATAATTTTGCTTTTGTCTTAGTGTTTTCATTAGCAGCATTGAGGATGTTGGAATAGAAAAGTGCCAAATTTCTTTCTTCTCAAAAATTATTTTAAGTCAATTGTTAAAATTGTTATAATTACAGTTTAAATCAAAATACTAAACCTTTTAAGAAATTTTGTTTTGTCTCCTATTGTATGTTTTAATTTTTTTCAAGCTTTCATTCTCCCTGATAAAGATTCCTATAGTCCTGGGAAATTTTCTTTTTCCTTTCTTTGTTAACAGTTATTAATAATACCGATAACTTTAAGTCCTAACATAATGCCATTTTAATGATTAGAATTTCTAGTTCTATTTATTATGAAAACCACTGAACTTGACTAAGCATAAAATATGATATTCTTTCCAGCATGCTAATATTGTTACAACAAGGAAAATTCATATAAGGCCTAAGGCCTCATTTATATTTAGTAACAATTAAATACTAGCTATTGTTAAATACAGGCATTTCAAAACTTTGTGCAGAACACTTTATGTAAGTTTCACTATCTGGAACCAAAGTTTTGGCTAAAATAAAATTTTGTACACAGAACATCCTTATTTTATTGAGTTTGCAGAATATGCAGAACTCAATGAGCAGAATAGAAAATACATTACAGAAAAATAAGTTAAAGTTATATAACTTAGTTTGAATAGTTAGAAGGTCTGATTTTTAAAGATATTCTCCCTGTTTAAAGTTTTCATAACTTTTGTACAAGCATCTTCAAAAGGATGATTTCTTTATTTCTCATTCAGATAACATTTCCATGGCTGTGGATGAAAGAGAAAAAGCTGAAATACTTTATCAAACTTGAATCAGAGAAAAGTGTCATATTTTCACTAGTGGTACAAAGATAAACATGAATAAAATAGGGAGGTGATGAATATTTTAGTCTTCTTGCCTCCCAACAAATTATTCACCCTAATTCTCCATTTTATCTACCCATAATCAGAGTTTTCATAATAACTTTTAACTTTTTCCTATCCCTATTCCCTTTTAATATATCACAGAGTTAAGCATTTGAAGCTTTGCCTCTCATAACCATGCCTCCAATTTGTCCTGAAACTATCACCAGGTGAGACCCTGATTACCTTATATCTCCTTAAATCTACACTACAAAAATACTTTCAGGCTATATCAAAAGTGCCCTTTCTGTTAAAAATAAAACACTTCTGTTAGGCTGATTAAAAATGTAAGATGATAATTAAATTATTCAAGTAGATTTATCTTAAGTATAATTTTTTAATATGTAACATTGTGACCACTCAACAAATAAAATTTCAAGGTTAAAGAAATTTTATCTCCTGTAAATACTATAAAAATTGATCAAAGTCTGATACATTAGATGGACTGACTGGTAAACTGTTCCTCATGTTGAATCTTCTCATATAATTATTGTTAGCCACTGATAACTGCCATATGTAGATCAATAGGAAAATGGCCTACTTTAATTCCCTAACATTTTCCCTTTAATGCATTTCACATACATTTGAGATAACTAATAATTATAAGTACATCACTGGTCTTCCTAACCTATAGTACATTTAAGAGAGTAAATTACTTGAATGAGTATCACATATGGTTAATGATATGCAAATATGAAATTTGACTCTTTATAAGCATCAAACAAAATTAAAAATTCTTTCAGAATAGTCATTGAAAAGATGCAAATGAAAAATAGATTTGCTTCATGCACCAGAAATGTCTGCAACTTGTCCTCATGAATTATGTATATGGATGGCTAATCACAGCTATTATATTTTACGAATCTCTGTAAATAGCATCGTGATGCACTGATGTTATGTGAACAAATATAGCAGAGTACTGAATTGGGATTCAGAGAACCCTCTCCTGTTGCACCTACATTTAGTTTTAGATATCATCTAATTGCTTTAGTTTTATACTTTAGGGAAAAGAGATGTATATAGGATAAAGTTTTATTCATAGACATATATATTATTGGTGTCTATATATTAACAGGTCAATAGTTATTTGAGAGGTGTAATCTTTATTCCATATGGGACCACTCAACTAAGTGTAAGTTTAAAAAGCAGTAAAAATACTTTATCTTATTTATTTATTTTTTTAGTGAAAAAATCAGATATTTATTAGTACAGGTTATTTTCCAAACATTTTCCAGTAAATTGTGGATATGAAAAATCACTCAGTTCTTCACATCTTCTTATATCCATGCCTTTAGAAAAATGAGTTTGCATCTCCTCCAATCAAGAGAAATAGACTATGCATTACCCCTTTGAATTTGAGCATCCTTGGTTTTGTTTTGGCCAATAGAATGCCATAGGTATAATGTGTCAGTTTCCAAACTAGTTTTCAAGAGGCCTTGCAAACTTCTGCTGTCACTCATAGAATTCTTCTTCTATCAGGACGATAACTTCAGACAAGCCTTTTGAGATGAGAAACTTGAGGAATAAGCTGAGTCATCTCAGTCAAGACCATCTTACATATGTGATTGAGTCCTACAGAGACGAGAAAAACTGTCTAGCTAAGCTGAGTCAAGATCAGCTGAACAACCTAGTTGATCTTTGGATTTGTAGTTATAATAAATGGCTGTTGCTTTAAGCTCTTAAATATTGAGTTTACTACACAATATGTTGTGGTATTAGATAACTGACACATTTAAAATTAGTAGATCATGTTTTTCATTCCAGCATTTCTTAGACATAGTAAGACCACAACATTTATTATTTAATTTTTTGAAAATTAACCTTTATAGTAACTAATGTTATAACTGTCAAAATTATGAAAGACAAGGGAAGCATAAGTAATAAGTAATATAAACATCCATTTTATAGTAGTAATCAATTAATAAGGTCTCAAAATAATAAATCAAATAAAGTAACATGCACATATTTCCTCCAGTAAGGAGTTTAGTTCTAGAAGAGGAAAAAACAAATAAAAACGAGAAAGAAGGAACAAGAAACTTTTTCAATATAAGCTCATGTACTACATAGAAATTTTATAATATCAATTACCTATAGAACTCAAAAATTAAGAAGGGAAAGCTACTAGCCTAGTTCATTAGAACCATAAAACTCACTATAAATATTATAATGTTGTATGATAATACAATAAAATATCTATATTGAAAATGGGAAAAGCTAATTTAAGCATGTTTATATAACATAAAAGTTTCATAAAATGATACATATGGATTAAAAGTATAGCCGGTTATATAGTTTGAATTATTATACAGATAAAAAATTATAAATAATCATTCATTATCCCAATACTTGTTTACTAAATATTATTTAAAATAAAACAAAATAAAATTAAAATAAAGACAAATGGAATATAAATTTGATATAAAGTTGTAAATAACTAAGCATATCTATTTTCTTAATCTTTGATGCCTTCAAAAATTTCATTCCATGGTCCTGGAATTTGCAGACCATTCTATCCTGCTTTCAAAAATATAGTATATTTTTAGGCTAACATAGTGTAATCATAGCAACATGAGGCAAGAATTCTAAAGGTAACTTGATCATGACTTCTATACCGTGTTCTAACTTAAAAAGGCATTTCCATAACTGAAAAAAATGAAATTGAGAATCTAATGGTTTATGTCGGCTGCGTTTGCCGTTTTATGAGTAAGATCGCTGAAGTCTTACATCTATTGAAATATCTCTTTCAAAATTATTTGTGGTAGTTATATTGTTACTGGATACTACAAACATATTTAAAAAAGAATCCCAGAAATATTTACACATTATTTTATTTGATATTTATAGAAAATGTTTTAACTTCTGTTATCATCTGTAAATTCAATTCCATTCAGCATGATCTATTCTTTTCTTCACTTTTCAGTATCTGACATATTACTGCGTATTTATTTATTACTGCTTGTCTCCACCAATAGAATGAATGTTGCATGAAAGCAAGGGATTTTTTTAATCTTTTATTCATTTCTGGCTTTCCGATATGTGGACACATGACTAGCAACTGTAGGTTCCCCAATAATAATTATTGAAAGAATGAATGAATTCAATTTAATTCAATTCAATTCAGTGAGAACTAAACCTTCTTGCAAATGCTGAATGAATGAGGCATGGTCTTTACTCACAAGGATTTCAGAAATCAAGTATAGGAGGTAGAGCATTTAATAAAAGTGAAACTATATTCCTTTCTATATAGAAGGAATGTATAAACAAAAGAACTTTTGAAGGAAATGATGAATTTCAAAAGGAAAATAATGAGTTTATTTTTGAGATTTGGTTCTAAAGAATACGTGTATCACACGTGCGAAAGATCGTTCCAGATTGACATAATCACAAAATAAAGACATGTAATTTGGGGAGACAGCATGGCACGATGGGCAATTGCCAGTGTTTTAGCACATAGTAAAGACAATATGCATTTACGCTGGAAAAGCAAACTGAGGCCAAACTAGCCAAAGATGAGACACTGTGGTGAGAATTTTGGAGGTTTTGGTTTCTTTCATAAGAAAAGAAATGCTGTTGAAACTCTTTGAATAGTAGTATAACTTTGTCCGATCTGTGTTTTAGAAAACTAATTCTGTTGTCAGCAAAATAGATGGATTTGAAGCTGAGGAGACAGTCAACAGGGATACCAGTCTGCAGATGATTGCTGTGGTTTGGTTGAGAGATAATGAGAACTGGAATTAGAATAGGGGCAGTAGGAATGGAAATAAAAAAAAAAAAATTGCAGGTGATATCAAAAGGAATTGTAGACCAATTTGATATATTTGGTAAGAGAGAAGAAGATTGAAAAATGCCTCCAGAGTCCTAGACAACTGGATAAATGATGAAGCTGTAAATTTAGATCAGAAACCTGGGAGAAGCAAGCTGAAGCATGCTGATTCTTTCTGTGCATGTAGATGGAGATATATATAGTTTCCTCCTTCCAAAATCTCCAGTGAAAACCCCTACTTTATCAAATAAAACCCTCTACATTTTTAAATCAAATTCATTTTCAGTCTCATTTCCAATAGTCTGCGAACTTCTGTTTCTATTCATTTCTGTTGTTAATTTTCTTAGACATACAAGATATTTCATCCTTCTTGGTATATTATATAATAACTTGCACACTACCCTCTATCAATGCACTCATCCATTAGATCGCATTTTCAGTTAATACATATTTCCTTATCAGAAACTACATGCAAGAAGCAGTGCTGAATTATGAGTATAAAAAGATTACTAATGTAAAGAAGAAGCAGACTTCCACTAGGAGTTCATGGCCTATTCCAAGAACTAGGTGAGTAAATCTATCTTTTTAATGAAGTACACCCATTGTAGTGGTCAACTGTGTATTCTGAATTCTTGCTTCATTTCTACCTGTCAAGCTGATGACTTACTATCTAAGACCTAATGTCTTCTTCTTTTTTTTTTTTATTTCAGCATATTATGGGGGTACACATTTCAAGGTTTCAATAAATGCCCTTTCCCCCCTCCCCCCACAAGTCTGAGTCTCCAGCATGACCATCTCCCAGATGGTGCACATCTCACTCATTATGTATGTATATACCCACCCCCTCCCCCCTCCCCCCTGCCCAATACCCTATTACTGTAGTACCTATGTGTCCACTTAGGTGCTGCTCAGTTAATACCAGTTTGCTGGTGAATATATGTGGTGCTTGTTTTTCCATTCTTGGGATACT